>JADRCD010209854.1:0-50684 GCA_019843815.1 Montemys delectorum | reverse complement strand
CACACACACACACACACACACACACACACACACACACACACACACACGTGTCAGCATGGTGGAGATCCATCCCTTACAGGAAAAAGTTCAAGGCTGTTTTGCCTTATCACAGAATGGAGGGAACCCATCCCACTGAAAGTAAAGGGTGGTGTCTTGCATGTCAAGTAAGAACTTTCAGCAGTCAGTTATAGAACACTGTGCAGGTTAGACAGGAACACCTATCTGACTGCAAATTCATCCTCAAGTCATTCTGGGACAGTGGAAAAGAGCTCAACGCACTGACAGGAACCACAGAGAGATGACATCCTGTGAGCTCAGTAACAAGCTACCTCACTGAGGGACACAGGCTATCTCAGTGGTCCTGTAGTGACTTGCCTGAGGGATGTAGACTCAGAGGTCAGGTGCTTGCCTAGTGATGTAAAATCTTGAGCTCAGTGCCTAGCAGCAAGGACACAAGCAAATCACCAATAGCTGTCCAACCTTCAAGTTACAAACCAAGGAGCTGCCTCTCAGTACAGGATCTTGTGAAGAGCAAACGTCATAGATCCCTGCACAGGGATAAGCCCTGGATTTCGCAGGGTTTGTAATCCTGAGCTGAATCATGAAGTCAAGCATCCTTCCCAGCAGACATCACTACTCAGAAGGGAGACTTCCTCACTTTCTAGAAAAGGAAGGAGAGATCCTTGTCCATGGCTGTGAGGGCTGCACTTTATGCCAGTGACATCGGAACCCCCTCCCTCTGCTTCCTACAGTCAGAGATAAGAGCATTAGATGGTAAATAACCATGGAGATGAGCTGAGGAGCAGCCACACACAGCGCCTCACTAAAATTAGTGTGAGTCTCAGTAGTAATATATAAAACCAACTCCTACATTACATCACCAACCTCACAAGACACTGCTTTGTAAGAACTATTAATGTACACAGAGAGGATTGTAACAGAATTGTTAACGCTTCAAGTGCAACGAAGCCTCCAACATATGCCCTGCCCTCACCCTCAGGTAGAACTGCTTTAAGAACTGACATGATGGCAGCAACCTCGGGAAGCAGCTCAGTTAGCCAGCACAGTGACGGCCTGGCAAGGGTAAGGCTGCATTAGGTCCCCAGCACACCTACGGCAGGTGTAGTGACACACACCTGAATTAAAGTACAGAGGCAGAGACAGAGAGACCAAATTCAAGGTCATCCTCTGCTATAAATGAAACTTGGGGCTAGACATAGCATTATAAGGCCCTCTCTCAAAAAAACAAAAACAAAAACAAAACCCACAAAACAATAAAACTATAACCAATGACTTCAAACCATTATTCTGGGAACTGGAACTGAGACGATTCTGTGCACACACGCACGCGCCTGCTCTTTCTCTTATGGCAGGGACTCTGATAGAAGAGCCATCTGGCGCTCTCTCTGAAGAACTGTAAAATTTCAGTGTTTTGCAGTTTGGATTCTGATCGATTTATGAGTAACTATCAAAGCCTTAGCTTTTAAGTTTGGCATGTAGGGGGTGAGTTTTCACTTAAAAGCTCAGGAGATCAGTGACTTAGCAGGATCTCCAGCTAGGACATGCCTAGAAGAGGCACTGCTGTACACTCCAACATAACAAACTGGGAATTGTGGCAGAAGATGGAAGATCTGTGCTGGGTTCTAGCAGGCCTCCAGGATTCCAGAAGTTCTTGACTTAACTGTTGAAAGCCTTTGATGTGCATAGGGTGGGGGTGGGGAACAACGCTGAAACTCCAGGAGACACCAGACCAGTGTCTGGCAAAAGCTTTTTAGTATAAACAACAGTTTAACTACTCAACAGAAGAAGAAAAAAATCAAACGTGACATCACCACGACTAAAAAAACTGCTTACCTTCTGCACAGCCAAAATTGCCAGTTTATAAATAATCTGACTTACTCTATTTTATAAGAACCACACTTCACAAATATTTCTGGTACAAGGGCACTCAGTAAGGACCGAGACCAAAGAGGGACAAGGTAGCCAACTCAACCTACTTTCAATTACATAAAAAACAAATTTGTAAAAATATCCTTTGCTTTTTTTTTTTTTTTTTTTGGTTTTTTGAGACAAGGTTTCTCTGTGTAGCCCTGGCTGGCCTCGAACTCAGAAATCCGCCTGCCTCTGCCTCCCAAGTGCTGGGATTAAAGGCGTGCACCACCACTGCCCGGCAACCTTTGCTTTCTATATGACACATTTAAAAATGTGTTTGGGGAAGAAAGAGCGTAAGTGGGAAAGAGAAAAAGAACGAAACGTCAGTCTACCTAAATTAGAGCCCAAGCCTCACTGGCAGGTCCGCCGCACACACCTAAGGCTGGGGGTGGCTCTGGGCTCCACCACAAACCTGAGTAAACACCTACCTTCTCTCTGTTAGCATTTCATAGAAATCTCTCATATCCTGCCCAGACTTCTCCATGCAGTGATAAAAGGCCAGTTGGCTTTCCCGATTTGCAAAGTCCACCTTAAAAAAAAAAAAAAAAAAAAAAAGAACTCATAATATAACCCATTACTATAGGATGAACATATGTAGAACAAACATAAACAATATATAAAAGTATTTTAGAAATCTCAGACAATATTGGAAAGTTTTTTGAGACAGTGTTTCTCTGTATAGCCCTGGCTACCTAGAACTCATTCTGTAGACCAGGCTGGCTTTGAACTCAGAGTTCCTCCGGCCTCTGCCTCCCAAGTGCTGGGATTAAAGGTGTACACCACATGGCCAACCTATGTCTACTTTGAGGCCTATGACCAGCCCCGCCTGCCTGGATGACGAGGAGGCTGAAGCTGAAGGCCTAGAGTTGTAGGGTGGAAGCCAACGCGACCCCGCCCACAGCAACCAAAGGACAGCTAGTATCTCCTGCTCTACTTGAGATGCCTAATCCAGCTGTTGTGGAAGAGGCTGCCTGTGGCAGCTGATGGGAACAGATGCAGAGACCCACGGCCCACAGCCTACATGGCTCTGCAAAGTACTCTGGACGTGTGTCATGGCCATGGACTTGATGTTTGGGGACACCTGGAGGTGGAAATGGGGTGTCTCTGATGTGAGGCTCGTGCCTGGGCTCATGCTCAGTGCTGTCACCAGGAGGCCTGCTCTCTTCTGTGGGGAGAGGGAAACTGGGCGAAATGGAGGGAGGGGAAGCTGTGGTAGGGATGTAAGAAGCATGCTCTTTAATGCCCAGACAATTTTGAAGTTTAAAAGAAAAAATTTTTTAAAATATAAAACTCTGAAATTTTATACAAATATTGACAGATACATTTTAAGGTCCCAGAACCCAATCTAGAGTGTGAGGGCTGGACTTGATGCAATTCCCAAACCAAGGAGAGAGGCTGAGACAGGATAGCAGCAATCATAAGCTTGGGGCCAGCCACACAGTGTGACCCTTTCCTACGGCATGCCTGAGACACACATCTTCTACCCCTACAAAGCAAACAACCAATCAAATAATGGGGAAGAGACAGAGACAGAGACAGAGACAGGTAGGCAGGCAGGCAGGCAGGCAGACACACACCATGGAAACATTTTTCTCCCAGAATTCTGAGTTAGCAAATGCTTAGGACATGAGGTGGGCCCTTTGCAGTGCAGGTGAATTTTTGGTATAGCCATTGCAACAGGGCACAGAAGACAGCACAGCTCCAGTCCCAGGCTGCCGAGCATCAATTTTATGTCCTATTGCCAAAGTATAATTATATTTTAATCTAATCATCAGTTCTTAATGACATAATTATGCCAAACAGCCAACGAATAGAAAGTTTTTATAAATAAACAATACCACCCACACACACACACTCTCTCAGCCACAGGTAGCTCCCCTTTGGGAACTGACTGACTAAATGAGCCGCAGGCATACAGATACACTCTGTAATGGGAAAAGGAGGGTCCTGCACCAAGAGCACTGGTGAGAACATCAGGGACCCAGGAAAGGAGAAACGCCTCAAGAAGGGAAGGATCTAGGGCTAAGGGCACAAAAGACTTGTGTCCACAAATAGCAAGTATGAAAATCCTAATATTTCTCCTAAACACCGAGGGCAAATAAAAGCATGTTTTATAACCATTCCATGCTGGCCACCTACAAAGGTAACTATGGGTAGAGATCTGAAAAGATTTTGTTTGGCTTCTGGTTTTTTCTGTTTTGTTGCTTTTAACGTTTGAGGCATGTCACACTATATGGACCTTCAAATTAAAGGCATAGGCACATGCAGCCTCTGGCTTTTGTTAGTCACTGTGCACACCTTAATCTTATTCCCACCAATTTTCCTGCCCTTGGTCTCCTTGACAGCTGCTTGTGCATACTCAATCTCGCTGTAGAGAACCAGAGCCATGCCTTTCAAGCGGTCAAACACCACCTGCAAAAAACAAAACAACAACCAATCAAGAGCTATAGCTACTGGCTTGAGTGTCAGTCCCAACAAAATCCTAATTCACAAGGATACTACTAAGAAAAAGTACTGTATTTAGAGTATTCTAAAAAAAATGCAGGCTTTTCCAGAAGAGGCATGTCTTAATAAACACACTAAGTTTGGTGTGTAGAGGCACAGAAATTGTGGTACTGAGGCTCCACGTTTATCACACCATTTTCTATAATGTACTGTTTTCCTCCTGCCTTCACTGTAAGGAGACCGTTCTTCTATCTCAGGCTCAAAATAATGATAAGACCACAGAATTGGCCTGAGATCCTTTTCCTGCTGTTTATGGGTGCTACCTGGCAAATACTGGTCAGGTAAAAATTTTGCTGTATGTACTTAAACACCGATCAAATCTATGGACAAAACTCACAGAAAGAGAACTTGCCTAGCCTATGCATGACCCAGTGTTCAGTCCGCATCACCACAAAAAACAAGTGAAGGTAAGCATTTGATTCCACTTTGGTGTGGGTGTAAATTCTCTTCTCCTTCTATCTACCCCAGCATGTGCTGTTGTTATTTCAGAGAGGGTCTTATGGTGTAGCACAGGGCAGACTTGTGATTATGGCAATCCTCCTGCCTAAGCCTACCTAATGCTGAGATTACAGCCATGAGCCACCATGTCTGGCTATGAGACTGGCCTGTGTGTGCCACAGAGCGTATGTAGAGGTCAAAGGACAAATACAGGTGCCAGCCCTTGCTTCCAACTTGTTTGACATGAACTATTGTTGTTTCTGTGCCACAAAGTCCAAACTAGATGTCCTAGGAATGTCTCGACCTCTCCTGTCTCCACTGGTCAACAGTACATACAGACATTTTACTTGAAAGCCCACAAGTATAAATTTTTTTTTGGTTTTCCGAGACAGGGTTTCTCTGTATAGCCCTGGCTGTCCTGGAACTCAGAAATCCACCTGCCTCTGCCTCCCAAGTGCTGGGATTAAAGGCGTGCGCCACCACTGCCCGGCGACAAGTAACTATTTTTATATGAAACTTACATTTCATAAAACTGTGCAATAAATACCAAAGATTGTGCAATAGACACATGTCATGAATAAGCAAAGTATTTTGTTAAATCCTTTTTTTTTTAGTTCATTTTATTTTTATGAGTACACTATAGCTATCTTCAGACACACCAGAAGAGGGCATATGAGAACCCATTACAGATGGTTGGGAGCCACCAAGTGGTTGATGGGAATTGAACTCAGGACCTCTAGAAAAGCAGTCAGTGCTCTTGACTGCTGAGCCATTTCCCCAGCCCCCTAAAATCCTATTTGACTTAACTATATATGAAGGAACCTAAGACTTTCCTAGGATCTTGCAGGTTTCGGAAACAGCTTTTACTGTTGATGATTAGCAGTGCTAGTGACTAAACCCAGAGCCTGGCCCAATGGACCATAAATCTGAATGCATTTTTTAAAAATCTAGGCATGTATCTCTACATGTATGTACACACATGTGCAGGTGCCTGCAAAGCCCAAGAGTGTGTTGGATCTCTGGAGCTGGAGTCACAGACAGGGCTGAGTCCCCTGGCCTGACTGCTGGGAACTGAATCTGGGTCCTCTGAAAAAGTAGTAAACATCTGTAAGCACTGAGCATCTCTGCAGACCCATCGAAGAGCATTTTAAGACATACATTATTAAAGAAAGGAAGCATCAACAACAGAGAGAGACCGCAGGACGGAATATTAAGAAAACAAAGTCAAAATCAAGCACCTACCTTTACTACAGGCCCATATCTGCAGAAATGCCGTGTTAAATACTGATCAGACACATTTGAAGAAAGCCCATCCAACCACACACAGTTGGTAGGCATGCTCTTTCCAAAACCCAGCTGAAATTAAAAGGGAAAATTCTATCACCATAGATCATAATTACTATCCAATTACAAAGTTTTCAAAAAGCTAGTCTTCTATAGAAATGCTGAATCAGCTGCGCGTGCGTGCATGTGTGCGTGCGTATAACTGGGTTATTGAACCCAGGAGCTCACACATGCTCACGTGTGTCACCAACCAATGAGCCACACCCTTAACTGTTCAAATCAATGTGTAAGTGTACCTGTTCTTTTGCAGCCCTAGAATAGTAAGGTCCCAGAGTCCCACAGCAAATCAAATAGCAGCAACTTATGATTCGTGCAATCCTCCTACCTTGAGGCGGTTATTCCCAAGGTACTCTCCATCCATCTTCTTGATAGCCTTGCACACACTAGCAATGTCACAGTACTGCAGGAACGCATACTGAGGGACTCCGTTCACTTTTTTAATATCAATGTCCTGAAAGAGCCAATCAGTATCACTTAGCAACATGGCAACAAGAAGCCAAGTCCACATAGAATGATTACGAGTCGGATTCCCAGTAACTTCTTAGATCCAAATACACTGTAGCCTGCAGGTGTAAAGGCCACATTCAATGAAAGCAGTCCCACATAAGGCTCCTGGTGAAAAGCAACGGGTTGCAACTCAAAAAAAAAAAATCAAATTTCAAATCCAGGGCAAAAAGAAATTCTTAACAAAGAAAAGGTTATGTACTTAGTGAAATACTTAGAGGTAATTCCCTTTGGCATTGTCAAAAAAGCTTTAGTAGAGCCAAACCCCTCAACACAATACCTGAGCTGGACATGGTGACACTCGCCTTTACTCCCAGCACACAGGAGGCAGATCTCTGTAAGTTTGAGGCCAGCCTGGTCTACAGAGTGAGTTCCAGGACAGCCAGGGCTACACAGAGAAACCCTGTCTCTAAAAATACAAAACAAAAACAAAGAAAAAAAAAGAGAAAGAAAACAGGGCATAGTAGCGCATGCTGTGAGCTCAGAACTGGGGAAGGCAGGGCAATCGGATGCTCAAGGCCGTCTCTGCCATTCAGGGGCACAGTGGGACACAGGGGACCAATCTCTAACTTGTTCTCAAGAGTTTATTTTTATTTTATGTGTTTGCATGTGTATTTATGCAGCACATGTGTGCATTGCTTGCACAGGCCAGAAGGGGGCACTGGATCCTAGGGGAATTGTATTACAGAGGGTTGTGAGCCACCACATAGGTACAGAAAATGGAACGGAACCTGGGTGGTCGGCAAGCACAGCCAGTCCTCTTAAGCCTTGGCTCATCTCTCCAGCCTTCCTTCTTCAAAAACAAATACAGACAAAAAAAACAAATAATAATTTTGAAAAGCCACTTGAAATTATAAAAGTATTTGTTTCTTTTAAAAAAGTCTGTGGCTGGAGAGATAGCTCAGTGATTAGGAGAGGAGCCGAGTTCAGCTCGCAGCACCCACTTCTGCCTAAACTGCAGCTCCAAAAGCCCCTGATACCTTTGTCCTCAGTGGCGTGTGCACACAGACACATACATGATCACATGTCACAAATACAAAACAAATGAACCCCAAACCTATAGCCTAGCTAGCCTAGAACTCACTCTGTAGCCCAGGCTGGCCCACACAGCAAGACTGTCTCAATTTTTTTAAAAAGGGGACTGAAGAGATGGCTTGGTGTTTAAGAGCACTGGCTGCTCTTATAGAGAACTTGAGATCAGTTTCTAGTATATACCTGGCAGCTCTGGATTACCTGGAAATCCAGTTCCAGGAGTTCAGTGCCCTCTTCTGACCTCTACAGTGCACAGACACATCGTGTACAGACATACATACATTCATATACACACACACACACACACACACACACACACACACACACACACAATGCATATGCGTACTCTTATGTCCGTGGGAGGATGGGGAAATCAGGTTTCATATTTCATACCCAGAATCCCAATACTGAAGAGGCTTAGGAAAGACCATCAGTTCAAGGTAAGCTTGGAGCACAGGAGACTCTCCTCTTTAAATATCACATACATACGCACATCCACTCTGTGCCCTGTTTTACTTAAGTTTTACAAAGATCTACTAAAGCAACATACCACGATTTCTCCAAAGCGCTGAAAAATGTTTCGAAGGTCGTGGTAAGTAGTTGTTTTTTCAAGGTTCCCAATAAAAAGAGTTCTCGTTGCTTTGGGGTGGAATTCATCTATCCTCTCGTCCAAGGGCCGAAACTCGTTTTCACTCTCTGTCTCTGTGAGTGGAGGGGGCAGAACAGAAGAGGGCGCTTTAACACACTCTCTAATATACAACTGACAAACGACCTCATTCTGGTTGGTGACAGACCTGTACCCTCAGCAGTCAGGAAACAACGCTGACAGGCCTGGCCACACAGCAAACATGCAGACACTGAACATTTCACTCTCACACACAGAGAAATTTAGTAAGAAAGGGTTTTGGTTGCTTGGCTGGTTGGTTAGTTGGTTTGGGTTTGTTTTGAAATAGGGTTCCACATGTCTTAAGTGGCCTTCAACACACAGATAATTCTGTGAGTTGTATGTAGACCAGACTGGCCTTGAACTCAAAGACACATATCTGCCTACCTCTGCCTTCTGAGTGCTGGGAATAAAGGTGTGCAACACCATGACCAGTGCTACACTTATTACTACAGTGTACGTACATGATGTGAGTGTGGGCACGTGTGAATGGAGGCCAATGGGACTATTGGTCATTGGGTCTCTCCATTTACCCCACAAGTGCTCCAGGAATAGACTTTGGTCACCAGACACATACAGTTGACCCTCTGATCTGTTTGTTTGTTTGTCTGTTTGTTTGAGACAGGGTTTCTCTGTATAGCCCTGGCTGTCCTGGAACTCACTTTGTAGACCAGGCTGGCCTCGAACTCAGAAATCCACCTGCTTCTGCCTCCCAAGTACCCGGTGACCCTCTGATCTTAACAGAGAGAATATGAAACTATAATCTGGTTAAGCGTGGTAACACACACCTGTGATCCTAGCATTTAGAAGGCAGACCCAGGAGAGTTGAGAGTTCAAAGCCAGCCTGTGCCATATAGAGAGTTCCAGGCAACTGTGGGCTATACAGGGAAACCCTATCTCAAAAACAACAACAACACAAACAAGAACAAAATAAAAAACCCTACACATACTCTACAATCTACAATGAAATACAGCTCACCAGTAACAGCTCCAATTCATTGACTAGTTTCATTTACTTTCAACATTTTAACGATACATTTCATGTACATTACATTAATGTAGTAATTCAAATGTCTAAATCAAGACTTGTAGGGGCTGGAGAGATGGCTCTGGTAGTCAAGCACTGGCTGCTCTTGCAGAGGTCCCAGGTTCAAGTCCCAGCATCCAGTTCCAAACTATCCAACATCTTCTAGTTTCCATGAATACCAGACACACAGATGTACAGAGACATACATGCAGGTATAAGACCCACCCAAATACCATACTAAAATAATCCATTTAAAAAGACTTTCAGGACAGGCAGCGGCGGGGCGGCGCACGCCTTTAATCCCAGCACTGGGAGGCAGAGGCAGGCAGATTTCTGAGTTCAAGGCCAGCCTGGTCTACAGACTGAGTTCCAGGACAGCCAGGGCTACACAGAGAAACCCTGTCTGGAAAAAACAAAAAAATAAAAAATAAAAAATAAAAACAAAGACTTTCAGATGTGAGATTGTGTAGAAAGCGAGTGACATTTGTGGCTCTCTTTTTGGTGTTATGAGGTCCCTGACAACTTCTGCAAGGTTTCTCTTTGTTTTATAATGAAAAGCCTTGCTTTGATGTCTAATTTAATCACTGCTTTGTTAAAGCTCCACTTACTAATTCTGAGACACAGACACTCAAGGTTTTGATATTTATAGCTCACTACTTGTTCTCTACTTTTTAAAAATGTAAAACAAACCCAACACGACAAAAAGTAGAAAGCTGGATGTGATGGCACACGCCTGGAACCCCAGCTTGGGAGGCAGAGGTAGGTAGATCTCTGAGTTCAATGCTAGCCTGATCTACAGAGTTCCAGGACAGTCAGGGCTGCACAGAGAAACCCTGTCTTCAAAAAATAAACAAACAAAAAATAAGATATGTAGACAAGCTGAGGCTATAGCTCAGAAATAGAGCGCTGTGTAGCATACACAAAATTCTGAGCTCAATCCTAACTTAGATACACATGCATGCATGCACACACATGACGAAGCCAGGCATGGGAGCCACATTCCTATAACCCCAGCAGGTCGAGCCAGAAGGGACAGGCAGCTGAAGCTCGTCTTTGCTACAAAGCAAATTCAATGCTAAGCCTGGCTCTAGGAAACCCTGTCTTAAACAAACAAAAGACGAACTGAGCATGGTGGTTCCCATCTCTAACCCCAGTATTTGGGAACTGGAAGGAATAGATGTTGAATTTAAGGTTGGCCTGGTTACAGAAAAAGACTGTCTCAAAAGAATGTTTTTTAATGTTACACACTAAGATTAGAAGGCCTTATACACTAAACATCTTAAACTATCCTTACAAGCTTAAAGATTCTAGTGCCATCTTACATGAATGCCCGTGAATTAAATCTTCACTAGCTAACAACTGACTGATGATCATTTAAGATCCACACAGGTTAGGTACACACTGAGTGTTTCTCAAAGAGTTCTATAACGTCCACAGCAATTCATGGAGAACTCGTGATACCTGTGGTGATGCTCACTCGTAACCTAGCATTCCAGAGGCTAAGGCAGGAGGACTACAAGGGAATTCTGGAATACACAGTGAGTTCTAGAATAGCCTGTGCTACACAGTGAGACTCAGTCTCAAGAAAACAAAACAATAAAGGATTCGTGAGCGGTTCTCAGTTGAGTATAATTTAGGGCAGTACTACAACTCAGTGTGTAATGGGACAAGGAATTCTTTGGACAAAGAATGTCCTCCGGATTCTGGTATGATGTATAACCTGACTGTCATCTGAGAGGACTTCAGAACTACCATGGAAATGTGTGCATGAGTATGTGGTGGGGACTTTCTAGAGTAGGGAAACTGAGGCGGGGAAATGACCCTAAATATAGGTGACTATTGTATTCAGGTGCTGAGGCATGTGAGCAGCCACCTCACGCTCCCAACTGCCTCTTCCCTACCGAGATGGACACTAGAACTGTGAGCCAAAGCATACCCTTTGTCACTTAAGTTACCCTTGTCAGCAATGACTACAGTAACAATATACCCAAATTCCATTTTAAAATGACATTATAAAATTATTATATATATAAAAATGTAACTTTACAATACCCACTTTGCCGATATTATGCTTGCTTAATATAAATATCATTTACATGTTCATATTAACAGTGTATATTCTTTTTATCAAATAAGATGAGCAATCTAAGATTTACCATAGAAATGGGCTATATATTTTTTTTTTTTTTGGTTTTTCGAGACAGGGTTTCTCTGTATATAGCTCCGGCTATCTTGGAACTCACTCTGTAGACCAGGCTGGTCTCGAACTCAGAAATCCACCTGCCTCTGCCTCCCAAGTGCTGGGATTAAAGGCGTGCGCCACCACTACCTGGCATCTTTTTTTTTTTTAAAGATTTATTTATTACTACATCTAAGTACATCGCAGTTGTCTTTAGACACATCAGAAGAGGACGTCAAATCTCATTATGGATGGTTGTGAGCTACCATGTAGTTGCTGGGATCCGAACTCAGGACCTTCAAAAGAGCTCTTACCTGCTGAGCCATCTCACCAGCCCCTATAAATTCTATTCAAAGTCTTAAAGTTCACTTTTCTTAGATACACAAACTCATTGTCTAATACTTCTTCTTTTTTTTTTTGAGACAGGGTTTCTCTGTATATAGCTCCGGCTATCTTGGAACTCACTCTGTAGACCAGGCTGTCTCGAACTCAGAAATCCGCCTGCCTCTGCCCCCCCAAGTGCTGGGATTAAAGGCGTGCGCGACACCACTGCCGACTCTAATACATCTATTAAATTGCTCACAGTCTGTTTAAACATCCAAATCCTGAATCTGGTAAGCTGTGGTGGGGCCAGTCTGCTTTAAAACAAGCACTTTTTTTTTTTCTGAAAGGGACAACAACTGACTGTAGCCGTGGAAGAGACCTCCAGCCTTACAGGCATGGTCTTTCAGGAGGGCCAAGGTAACAGAAGTGTTTCCTCTTCGTTCTCAAGGGGGTCAGTCACACACATGCCAACTGTCCTCACGTCTCTAAAGACACACCTGCATCTGCTCAGAGACATTAACGAGCAGGACTGCTTAGCTGTGTACACCTTCTGCCCTCTAATTAAACGATAATCTCATGTCACCACCCTGGAAAAAACCAGGGTGTTGGGGTATCCATGGTCTTCCTGATACAGCCACTGAACAATGAATGTGCTGTCTCCCTTCTGTGTGTGTGTGTGTGTGTGTGTGTGTGTGTGTGTGTGTGTGTGTGTATGAACGTATGCCACGTGTACATGATGCCCAGAGACCAGAAAAAGGCACATATGCCTGCAAATGGAGTTGCAAGCGGTGGAGTGCTGCCTTATGTGGGTACTGAGAACCAATCCCAGAGGCTCTGCAAGAGCAGTGAGTGGGTGCTCTTAAACTGAGCCCCTCAACTGTTCACTTCCACACTAACTGAAGGTCCCAAGATGATGGCTAAGCCTAGCTTATGGCTGCCTCCAGGGTCCAGGCTCTGATCCAGTAACAAGACAATTCCAAATCTGTAATAGACACCTAAAATAGCAGATTTCATTTATGCTAGACAAAATGCAAATGACTCTCTCAAATGATTAACATGGAGTTTGCTTTCTAATGCAGGCTCGTTCTGGTCTCACTCTAAAACATCAGTCCCTCCAGTCCTTCAGGGAAGGCTGAGGTCCGTGTCTTCCCCCCACCCCACCCCCGAGGTCTGAGCTGCACTAAGACTCTCACAGACATGGGTATCCCCATGGAAAAAGCCCCACAACTCTGGGCCCCACCCAGAGCAGCTCAGTGACCGAAGGACTCAGCTACCTTTAAAAACTAAGACATTGGGCCAATAAAAGAAGAACTGAAAGCAGACTGTGCCAACCCCTAAGTACCTCTCACAAAGTGAGTGAACTGGGCGATGTGATGTTCTCTCGCTCTTACCTGGTCCTACCCATGCAGTCACCTCGATCTGCATGCCAAAGAAGAGCTTTCCCTTCGATGCAGTCAGTGCTTTTTCTTGGTCCTCTTGCTGCCGGAAGAACACCAGGCCATACCTCTCCTCGGAGGTCCCGTGGATCTGCACTGAAGTCACCTTGCCAAACTTCTTAAACTCGTGGAAAAGGCCATCTTTAAGGCTCGTATCTACAAAGCCAAGCAAAAACAAGCAAACTTTCTCATGGTATCTGCAACCCAGAACAAACCACTTCCTCCAACCAAAATATTTAATCTAGAAAAATATCTATTTCCAAAGCAAACCATGTTCTGCCTGTATTTGTGATAGTCCTGGACATGTGAATGTGTGTCTGTGTATGCACTGCCCATAAACAAAACACTTAAAGCTCTTGTGCCTGGTTCCTGAGCTTCAACTCCAGAGCCCAATCGCTGCTTCTGTCTATCTTTTTGCATACAATGAGAATCCTAAGCCTGCTGTCCCGAGCCTCCCCGATTCCTCACTGTGTGGCTAACTGGTTGCCTGAGGATCATTCCATGCTGACCCTGCCTGCTTCCCAAGGCCTGACCTGACCTCCCTCCTCCTCCTTCTCCTGCTGAGAAATTTGTTTTCAATGCTTAGGAAATAAGCCACATACAGTAATACTCACCTGCTTTATGTTCAGGGTATTAAATGCTAATGAGCCCAGAAGCAGAACATGGTCAACTGACCTGCCCACTCGGGCTCATCCATGGGCGCTGCCAACTCTCTCAGCTGAGAGGAAACTGCACTAATATAAAACTTTACCTGTAGAGCGTACTGGAAGATTCTGAACTTTGATCCCAAAACTTTTCCGGGGCTCATCCTTTTCAAGAGACGAAAGCAACTGGGAAGTGGGTGCGGGGACCGCAGCCGACTGAACTGAGCGGGCCGGAGAGTCATCACTGGCCGTGCTGCTGGAGTCGCTACTGCAGTCAGAAGAGCAAGCACATAACACAGGGAGACACAGACATCAGTAATGACAAACTGAGAAGGGAACATCAACTACAAGGAACGAATGGCAACAACTGGCTACTAGGGCCACCATGAGGCCAAGGTCTCCAGAGTCCACACTTAGGTCACACTGGCTGAGTCTAGAAAGAAGAGTTAATACTCTTTCACCAACATAGGCTACCAAAAAGCAACTGCAGCTTCAACAACTGATCTTAACTGTCCCCTCTTAGGTCGATGTGTCTGTCACCCTACCTCCTAGAGGCAGCAGCACTAAGATTTGAGAGTTCAAGACTTGCCTGGGCTACACAACAAGACCTTACCTCAAAAAAGCAAAGAAACGCGTCACTGTGCATGGTTCCCTTAGAGTATCACCAGGGACACTTTTTCCTACTGGGCTATCTTGTCAATCCCGTCCCTGCATCTCTTTAACATGAACTTGTGGTTGCTTGCTCATTTTCTTTTTTCTTTCTTTTTTTTTTTGGTTTTTCAAGACAGGGTTTCTCTGGGTAGCCTTGGCTGTCCTGGAACTCACTCTGTAGACCAGGCTGGCCTTGAACTCAGAAATCCACCTGCCTCTGCCTCCCAAGTGCTGGGATTAAAGGCGTGCGCCACCACCACCCAGCTTGCTTGCTCATTTTCTAAGCCAGAATTTATCCATGTTTAGTTGTTCCTTTTGTTTAATTAAGAGAGCATCTTGCTATGCAGATCTGACTAGACCTAGAACTTGTCCATGATCTTGAGTAGACTACATATGTATGCCAGTACACTTGGTATTTATGTATTTATTCACTGCTAAGGAATCTTGGTATACATACATAACACTGGGATGAAAATGTTTTCCTTAACAGTCAGTTTGTGATTAGATGACATTTCAGATGACACCGTGTAGCAATTCAATATTGTGGCCACCCTGTGGTGACTTGTGTTGCTTGAAGAACTTATATATTTTTTAGCTATATAGGCATCATTAGTTAAAAAGCTATGATCTTAATGTGAGTTTCCATGACAACATAGTTTCCTATTCAAGATACTACTTATATAATGAAGTAACGTGTTTTTTCCCTAGCGGTCTTGAAAAAGTCTCTTTTCCTTTAAGATGGGAAAGCTTAAGCTTGAACATTATGGGAAGCCTGGCAGTGGCAGCTGTGGTTAGAGCTCACGGCTGGATGTACATGTGGAGGTCAGAGGACAACCTTTCCTTCTACCACGTAGGTCACTGGGATCCAACTCAGGTGTCAGACTTGTTGGCCAGCTCCTTGACTTGCTAAGCCCAGTTGGTTGGTTATGTTGAGACAGGAAACAAGATAGAATCTGAAGCAATTATTTTGTGTTTGTTTTTAAAGATTTATTTATTTATTTTATGTGTATGAGTACACTGTAGCTGTACAGATGGCCATGGGCCATCATGTGGCTGCTGGGAATTAAAATCAGGATGCCCCCCACCCCTTGCTTCTGTGTAATACATTGTAGCTGTCTTCAGATGCACCAGAAGAGAGTGTCAGATCTCATGGCGGGGGTGGGGTGGGTGGGTGGGGGTGTGTGTGGGGGGGGTGTGTGTGAACTACCATGTGGTTGCTGGGATCTGAACTCAGGACCTTTGGAAGAGCAGTCAGTGCTCTCACCCGCTGAGCCATTGCACCAGCCCCTGTGTTTGTTTTTTTGAGACAGGGTTTCTCTGTGCAGCTCTGCATGTCCTGGAACTCACACTGTAGACCAGGCTGGCCTTACAGAGATCCTCCTGCCTCTGCTCTCAAGTGTGGGGATTAAAGGCCTGCGCCACTACCACCTGTTTTTAAAGCCAGAGCACTTTTCTACATAGCCCTGCCCTGGAAGTCACACACTATGTGGGTCAGGATGGCACATGCCACCATACCCAGCTCTGAATCAGTGCTTTTTAAATGACTTCTCATCAGGAAGCTAATGATTTCTTTCTTCTACCTAACTCATAAGCTTGAATCAGGAGGGAAAATGTGTTGAGTGGCTCTTTTCATTAGACACTTCAAATCATGGCCACAGTCCTCGGTGCTTCCCTCGGATACTGAACAGTTGTCTACAGTATAAAATTCATCCTGCACCAAGAGATCCCCCTCCCTTTTTTAGAGACAGGGTTTCTTCACGAAGGGCAGGAGGACTGACTGTAATTCACTAACTCCCTGCATGCTAGCACTAGGGATACAGATATGCAGTATTAAACTCAACAATTTTGCTTTTTTGAGACAGAGCCTTTCATAATCCATGCAGGCTTCAAACTGTTCATGTGACTAAGAAAGGATCGATCACTCCTGGGAAAGTACCCGAGGGCCACCACAATTTCCTAGTTGTTCCTTCTCATAACCTTCCAATCCCAATAGCACTAATGATCTCCCCACATCAGAATCTCTAGTTAAGGGCGAAGGATATTGTCTTATTACACCTGTTCGCTTGGGATGTGTGCGAGTGTGCGAATGTGCGTGCCAGAACTCTGCACGTGAACATGCCACAGTGTGTGTGGAGATGAAGACATTTTCAGGAGTCTTTGTCATCCTTTCTCCACGTCAACTTCTAAAGCCAGACTGACGGGAAAGCTGGGTCTCAAACTATGCTGGCATCAGCTCATCACAGCACACCGGAAAAAGAAAATGTGTAGTTTCTCCCCCTATTGATTACAAGGTCAAAAGCTCTGCAGATGGTCTGTTGGTTTTCCAGACAGGGTTTCTCTGTGTAGCCCAGGCTGTCCTGGAACTTGCTCTGTAGACCAAGTTGTCTTCAAACTCAAGAGACCCACTTTCCTCTGCCCCCAACCCCAGCCTGTTATCTACTACACGCAGCTTGCAGATAAAATTATTTTATGATTTTGGAACAATGAGCAACAGCGGTTAGGAGCACTGACTGCTCTTCCAGAGGTCCTGAGTTCAAATCTCACCAACCACATGGTGGCTCACAACCATCTGTAATGAGATCTGATGCCCTCTTCTGGGGTGTCTGAAGACAGCTACAGTGTACTTACATATAATAAATAAATAAATCTTTTTTAAAAAAGAAACAAACAATGAACAAAATAAATAGCACTGCTAAAAAATAGAAATTGACATGAATAGAACCCATTCCAATCATCTTTTTTTTTTTTTTTTTTTTGGTTTTTCAAGACAGGGTTTTCTCTGTGTAGCCCTGGCTGTCCTGGAACTCACTCTGTAGACCAGGCTGGCCTCGAACTCAAAAATCCACCTGCCTATGCCTCCCAAGTGCTGGGATTAAAGGCGTGCGCCACCACTGCCCGGCTACCAATCATCTTAATATGGACGCTGTATTAAACTTTTTTTTCTTTTTCATTCCAGCTGAAGACTTAAGATAATGGATTTTTTTTCCTCACCAAAGTACAATAACAATAACAACAATAACAATTAAAATTATTATTTTGGAGTGTTTTTTGTTTTGTTCTTTAAAAAAAAAAAAAAAAAAAAACAAGGATTCTCAGCCAGGTGGTGGTGGCGCACGCCTTTGATCCTAGCACTGGGGAGGCAGAGGCAGGGGATTTCTGAGTTCGAGGCCAGTCTGGTCTACAGAGTGAGTTCCAGGACAGCCAGGGCTACACAGAGAAACCCTGTCTCAAAAAACTAAAAGGAAAAAAAAAGTAAATAAACACTTAGGGGCTAGAGAGACGGCTCAGCGGTTAATAGCACCAACTACTCTTCCAGAGATCCTGAGTTCAATTCCCAGCAACCACACGGTGGCTCACAACTGTCTGTAATGGGATCTGATGCCCTCTTTTGGTGTGTCTTAAGAGAGTAATGGTGTTTTCATACACATAAAAATAAATCTTAAACATCTGTCTTGTATATCAAGGTTACTGGATTATTTCGCTTTATGTAACATTTCAAAGATTATCCTTATTTCTCTTTATGTGTGTGCACGTATTTGTGTGTGTGGCCCAAGCACACTTGTATGCTGTATGTGTGGAGGTGCCTGAGAAGGCCAAAAGAAAAGGTCAGATCTCTTGAAGTGCCAGGAAACTGTGCAGTCTGGGTCCTAGGAACTAAGCTTGAGTGCTGTGCAAGACTAGCTCACCCTTCCGCTGCTGAACTCTCTTCTTTTCGGCCCCGTTGATCACTGTTCTTGGTTGTCAACCTGCCTACATCTGGAATTAACTAAAATCCAAAAGGAGGGCTTCTCGCTTAATTTAGTTAAGGGTTCATCTTAAGTAGAAAGAGCCACATTTAACCCTGATCTGGAGGCAGGAAGACACACTTCTCACCCGGACAGCCCCTTCTGCTGACATCTGTACCAGGACGCAGAAGGAGGAAACTTTGGCTCTTTGCCCGCTTGCTCTTGCCTTGCTAGCAAGGTCATTCTTTCAGTGGCACCACAGCCTACCTATTTCTTCAGGATTCTAGAATCTACACAAGACCAGCGAAGGCACCCAGCCTTGTGGACTGACAAACTACTGGATTCTTGGGACTTTTTGTTCTCAAGTAGCCATTATTGAATTAGCTGGACCACAACCTATAAATCATTCTAATTAATTCTCTTTCTCTATATAGATTCACTCTATGAGTCCTCTAGCTGTAGAGAACCCTGACTAATACAGCTCCTGAATGAGATATTTTCAATTTGCCTTTTAAAATGACACAACTCAAACAATCAGGGGAGCAGTCCCAAAATCCAAGAAGGACTTGAACTAATGAAAACTTGAAAAGCCGCTCAAGAGCACTGACCATGCCCAGATGGAAATCAAGGCATCAGGAGGATGGGCGGATGCGATGATGGAAGCTGAGTGCTGCTGGCTCAGATGACTGTGGAGGGATGCGGAGGGCAAGCGGATCTGGAAGTATAAACTATGGAACTAGACCCTGTCTCCAAAACCCACGTGCCGGGTTACTTCTCTTCCATTAGACCATCCTAGCCTTAAACGTGCAGCCATTCTGTAGCCTCAACCATGAGTGACTACAAGCGTACACCTAACACTTAGAAGGCCAAGACAGGAAGGTGGAGAGTTTGGGCTACAGTGGTTGGGATTAAAGGCATGCTCCATCACCACTGTAGCGGGGCTACAGTGTTCTATGTCTCCAACAATCACAATATAAAGATCTCGAGGCTTTTGTGCGGGTGTTGGGCAGGTGAACAGCACAGTCACTGGGAGAAGTGTGGGGAGGGTTCCCCAAATTCAACACTGTATAACCCAACATTTCCACTATGCCCATACACCAGAAAACCTGCCAAAGAGACTCATGGGCATCTGTATACCTACACACAGCATGATCTGCAGTCAAATGTAGGCGCTTAAAACTAAGTGCGAGACAGCTGAATGGATACACAAAATGGAGTGTGCCGTGGGCACACACAATACTACTGCTATTGTCCAGTCTTAAGGAGGGAATAAATTCAGTGTGACACAATCTATGATGTGAAGAATCTAGAAGACTGTGCTGAGCGAAAGAGTCGGACACAAAAGCACACTTATGGTTCCATACTAGACACTGAGAGTAGTCAAAGTCAGTCAGAGAACCAGTATGTGCACACACTCACAGGGACCCATGAGTCGGGAGTGCCATGGGGTGACTTTCTCAACTGCTCTGCACCTTATTTTTTGAGGCAGAGGTCTCACTGCAGCTAGGAGCTGGCTGATTCTGCTAGAGTGGTTGGCCAGTGAGCCGTAGGGATCCTGCTTGCACATACTCCTCAGCCAGCCTTTTCCATGGGGGCTGGGGATCCGAACTGAGATCCACTGCTTACATGGCAAGCTTACTGACTGAGTCACCTCCAGCCCAGAAACTGTCTTTAGTGGGTACTACCTTTAAATTTCAGTTTGGAGGGCTGGAGAGGCAGCTCAGCAGTTAAGAACACTTGTTTTTAGTCGGGCTGTGGTGGCACACGCCTTTAATCCCAGCACTCGGGAGGCAGAGGCAGGCAGATTTCTGAGTTCGAGGCCAGCCTGGTCTATAGAGTGAGTTCCAGGTCAGCCAGGGCTACACAGAGAAACCCTGTCTCAGAAATGGAAAAAAAAAAAAAAAAAAAAAAAAAGAACACTTGTTCTTGAAGAGGACCTGGGTTCAATTCCTGGTTTCCACATAACGGCTCTCTTCTGACCTCCCTGAGTATCAGGCATATACGGTGAGCAAGCACAAGGAGGAAAAATACCCATATACATAAAATAAAATGAACAAATGTAAATATTTGTTTAAGTATTTCAGTTTGGAAAGGTGGGAAGGTTCTGATGACAACACAGGTCAGCTGATGTGGAGAACTTACTGCCACAGAACCCGGCACTTCAAATGTCTGAAATGAAGAGCACTCTCTTGTTTACCCTCCCTAGGCATCCTGCACAGTAATAAGAGTTCCCTTAGAATGTAAGAATTTAAGTAGCTCCTATTGCTTTTTAGTCAGTCTCTAGGGGTCTCAAGCACCCTGTCTTCCAAGTTTCTTTAGCATGGCCATTGCCTTGAGTCAGCTGTGACTCAGCAAAGTTAGAGCAGAGCAGCAAGGTGGCCAGAGGGATGGAGATTACGTCCCAGAGCCCCACTCTCCATTCAAGACCTTACTGAGAAAAACCAGATATAATGGCCATCTAAAACACAATGGGGAGGAAGTTAGAGGAAAATTCACAGAAGGGCAAAGCTGTGTGTTGTCAGATCAAACCAAATGGCAACATGTAATAATTCCTGCTGACACAGGCTAACAGTAATAATCTACCCTAGAGTGAAGGGTTTATGCTTTAGTAGGTGCTGGGGACAGACCCCAGGGCCTCCCACACACTGGGAAGGGACTGGACCCTGAACTGCATGCCCAGCCCAAAGACTCTGAGTGTCTGACTTCAGCAGAAAGTGCTGTTTAAAAGAGTGCATTTAGCTCTCACAAAAGGGTAACCATGACTTCATTCTTCAGAACAACACAGTGACAGCTGCAGCTGTTTTTTTAAAGCTTATGATTATCTTTGGAAGTTATATAAAATATAGAAATAGTTCATCACAGAGAACTGGGTAATAAGCAAGAGACTAAGACCTAAAGGTGAGCACAGTGCTGCTCAGCACTCAAGAACAGTTATGACCCAGGTCTTAGCGTCTAGCAACATGAGACAATATAAAAGGAAGGGCGATGCCCCTCTGAGCCCTCAAGCATCTGCACTGTGCTCAGCACTGCTGCACTCCAGGGGACATGATACCGCTAAGCCATTGCCCACCCTCCCACAGGCACCATTTTGACCCACAGTCTTATTAACTGCCCAGACTGGCCTCGAATTTCCTACATACATAGGTAGAACACTGGACCTTCTGTTTTAGCCTCCCCATCAGGCCTGGCTGAAATAAAATCAAAGAAAAGAAGCAGGGGTCTGGAGGAATCAGGCACACAACACAGGTATCTTCATAACTGGGCACAGCTGTAACATTCCAACACCGAGGAGGTTGAGGCAAAAGGATTGCAAGCTTGAGAGCAGACTGACCTCCACAGCAAGCTCTGTCCCAACAGAACAACAGTAAAAGCATTGTTCAGCCTTACAGAACAAGGTGCGCGAGTCTGGAGAGCATGCTAAGTGAGAGGGGCTGAATGAAAGGTACAAGCAGGGCGGTGGTGATGCACGCCTTTAACACCAGCTCTAGAGAGGCAGAGGCAGGCAGAGGCAGGCAGATTTCGGAGTTCGAGGCCATCTTGGTCTACAGAATGAGTTCCAGGACAGCCAGGGCCACATAGAGAAACCCTGTCTCAGAAAACAAGTGGGGCTGGAGGGACAGCTCAGTGGTTCAGAGCGCTGTCTCACATTTGGAAAAGGAACAACCTTGATCCTGGAGTATTTTCAGTTTAAATTCCAAAGAAGACAAGGAAAAGTAGTTGCAATTCCTCTTGAGATTCGGAAAGCAGGTTAGAGGCACAGAGTGCCCCAACCTCTGCCCGGCCTGCATGAGGTCGTGCGTTCTTCAGAAAAGCTCCTTCTCTGGTAACCCTCAAAGCAAAAGAACCCAATACAGCCCACTCTGGTAAAAACGCACCTAGACTCCAAGCCCTCAGAAAGCGGAGGCAGGAGGGTTTGAGGGCAGCCTGAGCTACACCAAAATAAAGTTATGCAAGCATCAAGCACAACTGCTCTCTCTCTCCACAGTCAAAGCAAGCCTGCCTGAAGAACAAGAAAAGCATCCTCAGAGCAGCAGCATTCAGAATATCCAAAGGATGCAGGGCAGTCAGGGCACTGGATGGTACACAGTAAAGAAACTGCCCACAGGACTGCTCCCACTTAAGGTTACATTCTTATATGGCAGATGTGAAAGAGAACAGCCAAGGGCATCTGCAAGTGCAGAGCGGAGTAAGAAAAAGTAGACTGAACATGGCCATCTGTGAGAAAAGGGAGACTAGCAGGTGATGGAGACTGGAGAGAGTGTAGTGAGAGCTGCAGCAGCTGCTGAGAATAGCTGGATGGAGAGCTGTGAGGGCTCAGAGGCAGGGGGGCTGCCAAGGCAGGATCTTTGAAATGTATAGGAAGTACTTAGTAAGTAGGGACTGGGGAAGCCTGGAAGCCAACATGAACCTTGCTATGCTGATAGGCAACACAGGTACATGTTAATTGGAGAGCCATGTCCTTTTTGCCAGAGGTTAGAAAAATGACTCCTTTTGGTAGGTGAGAAGCAGCTCCACAGGTTCCTGAGCAAATGTTCACTTTTATCTAACGACCAGAAATCTTCTTGTAGTCCAGGTCAGCCTGGACCTTCATTTCTGGACATTTGGGCTGCTTTTGGAGTTTGGGGAACTGGGAGTTTCCTTTGGACTTGACAGTCAGGAGACAGATAAGAAAATCTCAGTGGTGTCGCACGCCTTTAATCCCAGCACTTGGGAGGCGGAGGCAGAGGCAGGTGGATTTCTGAGTTCGAGGCCAACCTGGTCTACAGAGTGAGTTCCAGGACAGCCAGGGCTACACAGAGAAACCCTGTCTCAAAAAAAAAGAAAAAGAAAAAGAAAAAAGAAAAGAAAGAAAGAAAAAAGAAACTCTTAATGTCAATGATGTCAACAGTGGGATTTGCTTCTTCTCTTAACTGTGTAGTATATAAAATCAACTAAAATTTGCTTAGAAAAGCCTGAACCGGGCTGGAGAGATGGGTCAGTGGTTAAGAGCACTGACTGCTCTTCCCAAAGTCCTGACTTCAGACCCCAGCAACCACATGGTGGCTCACAACCATCCGCAATGAGATCTGACGCCCTCTTCTGGTGTGTCTGAAGACAGCTACAGTGTACCTAGATATAATAATAAATAAATCTAAAAAAAAAAAAAAAGCCTGAATCAAGGAGGGTTTTTGTTTGGGGTTTGTTTGGTAGGTGTGTTTTCCACCAAGGTCTGCCTTAGTTATTTTTCTATTGCTACAATGAAACATCATGATCAAGGCAGCTTATAAAAGGAGACATTTGCCTGGGGGCTTGCTTATTTACAGCTTCGGAGGGTGAGTCCAAGAACATGGTGGGAAGCATGGCAGCAGACAAGCATGCATGGCACTGCAGCAGTAGCTGAGAGCTTACATACTCATCTGGGTTCTTGAAACCTCAAAGCCCAGGCCATGCCCCCTAATCCTTCCCAAACAGTTCCACCAACTCGGGACTAAGCATTCAAGCACATGAGTCTATGTGAGACTATCCTCATTCAAACCACTGAGTACTATGTATGAAATCCTGGCTGGCCTCAAACTCATAGAAATCCACCTGCCTCTGCCTCTTTGGTGCATTTTACCATGATCTACCTTTAAAAAAAAAAAAAAAAATTCAGGCTCTCCTTCTGTAGCTTGAATGAGATCCTTAGGCCCCTGAGTACAACAATTCCAGTTATCAGCCACTATACCCAGCAAAATGTAGGATATTTAACTTCAAATAAAATCTCAACTCGGTACACCTGAGGCAGCCTGTATCAATGCCTAAGTCAATATACTTTGAGGTTTTGTCCTTTCCAAGTTTAACTTTAGAGCTAGCTCTCCATCCTGTCCAGAACAACAGAGAAGACTGCTAGTGCCTACTTCTAAACATTCTTTGGAAGTATCCTCAGGCCCAAGAGGTCTGAAAGGCACTCAACTACCTGCAGACAGCTGAGCTCTACAACTTGGGGACACTGGCTTGCTACTGAGAAACCTCAGCCTAAAGCTGCTCCCTTTAAATGCAAGCATTTCTTTAGAATTTTCAAAGACACAAAGCCATAGTGCACAATGGCTGTGGCACTGTGACAAAGCACATTTAAAAGTAGCTGTCCCTGCTGAGAATCAGGAAGACCCACAGGATGCCTAGGGTTTGATGTAGGAACTCCACTGCAGTCACAGACATGCGGCAAGAACCTCTGCTGAAGACGTTAGTCATCACTTTAAAAACCTTCACATTAACCCTCTTTTGTTTATCAACAATAAGTTTAGCCAGGTGTGGTGGCCCAGAGTGAGGCAAGAACCTGGAGAGGTGCTCAGTGGTTAGCAGCCCTACCTACCTTGAGGACCACAGTTCAGACTCCAGGACTGATGTAAGCCAGGAATCATGCAAACAACCCTAGACCCTAACTCCTGTTCTAGGAGTCTGATGGCTTCCTCTAGCCTCCAAACAGACATAAATACACGAACGCACATGCATGCACCCACAAATTTAGGCAGGTTTAAGATATACAGCAAGATTCTGTCAGGGAGTGGAGGGCACCTATACTGATTGGTAGTAGAATCCTGCTCAGCGGGTATTAAATCTTAGCTTCCATCCCATTATTAAAAAGAGAAAAGCTAGGGCCAGTGAGAGGGCTCAGAGGTAAAGAGCACAGACTGCTTTTCAAGAGGACCCAGGTTCAATCCCCAGCACAGCAGCTCTCAAGTATCTGTGACTCCAAGATCTGACACCTCATACACTGACATACATATCTGTGACTCCAAGATCTGACACTCTCATACACTGACATACATGCAAGCAAAACATTAATGCACAGAAAATAAAAATAAATTATTTCATCGTGCAGTGGTGGTGCATGTCTTTAATCCCAGCACTTGGGAGGCAGAGGCAGGTGGATTTCTGAATTTGAGGCCAGCCTGGTCTACAGAGTGAGTGCTAGGACAGTCAGGGCTATACAGAGAAACCCTGTCTCGGAAAAAAACAAAATTTAAAAAAGATTTTAAAAATATAAATAAATAAATAAATAAATAATTTTTAAAAGGAAAGAAAAAAGTAGCAAGGAATTACTAAATAAAAAGTTGAGAACCAGGTTTCTCACACCTATAGCCCAACCCTCAGGAGTAGGGATGAGAATAAGAATTTCTAGACCATCCTCCGGAAAGTGGAAGCCAGCCTGGGCTACTTGAGAAACTTGTATCAAAAATAGAACAAAGGGGACATAGCAGCACATTTAATCCCAGCACCTAGAGGGAAAGGAAGGTGGAGCTCTGAGTTGGAAGGTCAGCCTGGTCTACATAGTAAATTCCAAAACAACCAAGACTACATAGTAAGACCCCACTTCGAAAACAAACAAACATTACAAGATTAAAATCCACATTCTATCAACGCACAGATTTACCCTAACTTGTTTTAATTACTTTCAATCTAACCAAAATCAACCCTGGGACAGCCCAAGGGAAAAAAAGAATGGAAAGCCTGACAAGGCTGAAAGCAGTTCCAAGGAGCTCTAGTCACCAGCTCTCCGGAAGGCGGAAGGCGTTGATCCAGCAAGGCAGAAACAGGACAGCATACTACAGCAAAGGTGGGGGACAAGAGGGTTGTAGGACAGCGGCAGGCCGGCGGCCCCGCCTCTGGGCGCGGTGGATCCCGCCCCCCGCGAGCACACCCACGCCACACCCACGCCACCAGGCCGGCCAGTCCCAGCAGCAGTTTCTGCCCAGTGCACCCAGCAACGCCGGCAAACAAGGCAAATGCTGGCAAAACAGGGAAGCTTTCAGGAGGTGGCAAACAGCCAACTCAAACCGGATAATTCCAGTTCAGGCTGGTTCAAGATGCAAACACAACAGTTCCTAGCTTCTCAAACAAAACTCAGCCACAGACTCCAGGTTCTTTTCTCCAGTGGCAGGGCTAAGCAGAGTCAGCTCAGCATCTAGGCCCCAAATGAAGACCTATTCTTCTGGCCCTAAACCCACGAGAAGACAGAAAAGACAGACAGACAGACACAGAGAGACAGAGACAGAGACTTCTTTTAAGCATTACTAAAATTCTAGACGACATCGTTTCTGGGCAGGCAGCTGGGAAACGCGCCTGCTCCTGGATCCCCACAGTAGGAACTGGGCTCCCACCTTTCCTTACACACTTAGCCCACACCACTCTCAGCCCAGCCATGCCCACGGCCTTAAGACACAAGGTTGTGTGGCAAACAGCGCATCCAGTGGCCAAAACAGGACATCTGCAAAGTAAGACTATGCAGTGACCCCTGCAGGTTGCCATGGAAGGGAAGGCGTTCATCCGTCCACACCAGAACACTCTACTACACAGTGCACCTTTCAACAGCCCTACACTGCATGAAGCAAAGTATGCACAAACACTCTGGCGGTGCGGGTGGGAGGTGAGGCCTTGTTGTCCCTCAGGTCTAGCCACTGACTATCTGTTCTGAAGATAACTTCCAGGAAAATCTGGATACCATACTTCAAGGAAGCAGAATAACTGGTGGATGATACCATTAACTGACCTTTACTGGATATTCCATCATGAACAGTAGGAAATGTCAAACAAAAGCTTCACCTAATAGCTAGAAAGGCCCACAGTCAAGATTATAGTTTTGCTCACCACCTTTTCTTTGAGACTGTTTTCTGAAGCCTTGGGGAGGCTCGAGTAATACACGTAGGGAAAGCAGTACTTATGTGGGCTTATGTAAGAATGCAAACATGGGCCATCCCTCTTAAGAGTGCATACTGGCTACAGGGTAGAGCTTAGTGGAGAGCAGGCCAAAGGCCTGGGTCCCAGACCCCAGCCCCTCCTCAAAACAAAACAACCCTCTATCTTTAACTTTGACATTGGCTGCTTTAAGGAAAAAGAATTCTCTAAGCCTTTACTTGAAATCTTCCTCAGTGCCCTAAAATATACATATTTCATCTGTTAGTCCAAAAAGAGCAATATAAACCTAACTGATGACTATCACAAGTTCACGCGTGCACTTCTTTTTGCAACTGACAAGACTATAGCAACTTTCTCCATAATACTCAAATGGAAAAAATAACATTTCAATTTAGGCAATTTGTCTTAATCTGATTGATTTATTTATTATTTAGGACACAGGGTCTCACTATGTAGAAGAGGCGAGCCAGTCTCTGCCTCCAGTGTGCTGGGATCCAACTAAAGGTGTGCCCCACCGCACTCTGCAAGAAACTCTTACTTGGGGCTGGAGAGAAGGCTCAGTAGTTAAGAGCACTGACTGCTGCTCTTCCAGAGGACCTGAGTTCAATTCCCAGCAACCACACAGTGGCTCACAACCACCTGTAATGGGATCTGACACCCTCTTCTGGTGTACTCATATAAATAAAATAAATCAATCTTTACACTCATATACACTATAATGGCTATCTATGAAAACGTCCTAACAGCAAGCATCACCCTAACTTTAGAAAGATCTTACCAAGCCCGCCACGATGGCATACGCCTATATCCTTACACAGGAGTAGGGCACTGCAAGAGCCTCTCTCCAAAAAATCAAACAAGGGTTGGAGAACTGTTGGAATTGAGGAGTTGAGTTTCCATCCCTAGAACCAGACATCCCTACAGATGTATCTGTGATCCATAAGAGAGTTGTCACTTAAGGCCAGCTAGCCTGGCAGGAGTGGTGGGGAACAAGAGACCTTGCCGCAAAAGAGGAAAGGAAAGGAAGGACCGACACGCTCACTGCGGTAGGAGTGTACTATACACACACAAAGCAGACTCATTCTCCAAATTAATCCCTAGAAAAGCACACTTACAGCAGCAAAGCAAGGGTGCCAGGTGACGCCCAGTCACCAACCCCAGGGTTCCCTCACACATTCTTTTAAATCCTACAAGTGACAGCAAATTTGGAAGTGTTTCTATTTGAGCTGGAGAGAAAGCCTTCTTTCACAACTTAAATCGGTGAACTTCAAGAGTCTGTGGAGTTAAAACTTCTACGGGAGCTGGAGAGATGGCTCAGCGGTTAGGAGCACTGATTGCTTTTCCAAAGGTCCTGAGTTCAAATCCCAGCAACCACATGATGGCTCATGATCATCTGTAATAAGATCTGACGCCCTCTACTGGGTGTCTGTAGACAGCTACCGTGCACTCATATAAATGAAATAAATAAATTAATTAAAAAAAAAAAAAAACCAACTTCTTCTACAAAGCTACTTGTGATCTGTACAGAACATGCAGATAGTCACCAAACTGTGCAGACTTCGTCCTCTCAGGAAAATAAAAGATTATACACCAGGGTTGTTTCTGTCGTTTTTGTTTTGTTTTGTTTTGTTTTTTGAGACAGGCTTTCTCTGTGATGTCCTGGAACTTGCTGTGTAGACCAGGCTGGTCTCAAACTCAGAGATCTGCTGCCTCTGTGTCCCAAGTGCTGGGATTAAAATCATGTGTCACCATGACTGGCTTCAGTTGTTTTTCAAGACAGGGTTTCTCTGTATAGCCCTGGCTGTCCTGGAACTCACTCTGTAGACCAGGCTGGCCTCAAACTCAGAAATCCACCTGCCTCTGCCTCCCAAGTGCTGGGATTAAAGGCGTGCGCCACCACGCCCGACCAGTTTTTTGTTTTTTATTTTTAAGACAGCATCTCACTATATAGGCCGGGATGGCCTTGTACTTAAGTTGCCTTAACTTCCAAAGTACTAGGATTACATCATTCTGACATTTTTTAAATTAAAAGTATCTTTTTCATCACCTTTTTATGCCTAGTGTCAAAACATTCAGGGGCCATAAGTATATCTCAGTAGTAAAGCTGGGTCCTCCTCAGCTCCCCAACAGTAGGGATGGATGGGGTAGGGGAATCTAAAATTTAGCCAATATTTTAATTACTTTTTTAAACTTTTTACCCAAAATTCAGAGAAGATAAAACTTTAAACTGTCCAGCATTAGGGGAGCTCAGTGGTATCATAGACAACTTTATTTTTCATTTCAGACAGGGTCTTGTGTACCCTTAAGCTGACCCAAGTGTGGCATGTAAACAGATGCCCAACAAGTCCTGGAATTACATCATTCAAGATCATGCCCATTCACAGACAACTTTCAATATAATTTGCTATTTGATATAATTTATAGTTAACTAATATAATTTATATATATTAAACATATAATATATATATATATAATTTGCTATTTTAATATAATTTGCTATCAACATTTTTATTTAAAATAAATACAACTATAAATATCTCTGGGGGGAAAAAAAACTTTAAAAAATTTTCCAGAACAGCAAAAAAGTGGTTAAAAGAAAGTTGGCTCTGAACCCAACAAACTCAATGGGAGGAGAGAAACAGTCCACACCCCGGCTGTGCCATGCAAACACCACTCCCACAGACACACAAACAAGTGGTTTTTCAAAGTTCACAGCCACCTGTAACTCCAGCTCCATGTAACCTAGGGCTCTCTCTGGTGTCCTCAGGCCACGCATACACATGTGCTCACACATACAAGCTCATAAAGTTAATCTTTTAAAATTTACATTTTTAGACAGGTGTAGCACACACCTTGAACCCCAGCACTGAAGAGGGCAGACAGCTCTTTCTGTGTTTGAGACCAGCCTGGCCTCACAGTGAAACTCTGTATCGATTTAAAAACAACCAAGACTTTTTTTTTTCATGTTCCTTTCAAGAAAAAGTATCTTGAAAAGACCAAAATAGAAAATAAAAAAATAAAAAAAAGTAGACTGTCCTTCTGTCAGGCGGCAACAGTACCACACCCGGGCAGGTGCGAGGAAGCAGACCCAGGGCTTTAAAGATACATGTCTGACAACCACTTTCCCAATGATGCCTTAAGGTCCTGGTGGCTCCGGTCCCCAGAGGCTTGATTTGCTGCTTTGTGCCTCTCTACCACACTAAGCAAATGAAGCAGCCAGGCTGTCTAGTGAAGACTAGAGCGCGCATCTGTGAAGAAGTACCCAACCCCGTCAGGCGGGGATTGCAGCGCCCATTCATTTTAAGAATTTCAACTATCAGTCACTAGTAAATGTTCTGGTTTCAAACATTCAAGAAACTTAATGCATTTTAAATTAATCTGCTAGAAGCCATGAAAGAAGGCTGGTCTCAAATGATGCCACTCACTCCTCCTGCTTCACCCCCATGAAGTAGCTCTGGCCAGTAAGACTCATGCCAAGTCACAGGCAGGCAGGCAGGCAGGCAGGCAGGCAGGCAGACAGACAGACAGACAGACAGACAGACAGACAGACAGACAGAGTGTTCTGGCCAGGCAGTGGTGCTGTGGTCCTTTAATTCCAGCACGTGGAAAGTTAGAGGAAGGTAGATCTCAGCGTTTGAGGCCACCTTGGTCTTCCAAGAGTTCCAGCACAGTCAGAGCTACACAGAGAAACCTTAAAAACTATGAATGAGTGAGTGAGTGAGTGAGTGAGTGAGTGAACGAATGAATGGCAGTGTTCTGTTGAGGCCTCAGAGTGGCTCAGTGTATAAAAGCATGCTGCACAAGCCTGGCCACTGGAGTTCAATCCTGGCACCCACAGAAAGAGGGAAGAGAACCAACTCCGCAATGTTGTTCTCTGACCTCAACAAGCACACCGTACTTGCACAGCCTTCACACACACTCTCGAGAGCGCACACACGCACGCCGCACCCATGAACACACACCAAATTTATAACTGTAAGTGTTCTGCTAAAGGAAAAGCAGCATGTTGGGTGGCAGCTACAACAAAGGCACCTTCGGCAGCACAGGGCAGCTCGGAGTTTATACAAGGGGCCCGCTTCTTTCTCACCAGCTAACTGCTATGAAAAGCTGTGACCAAAGCTCTTTCAGGAAGGCTGCACAACCACTAATCCGGGGCGGGCTCACTCCTGGTGGGCTGCTAGCAGTCTTGCCAACAAAGTCTTGCCACTCGAAATCACAGTGGGTCAAGGGTTGGTCTCCCAGTCAGCCAAACTGACAGGAGAGAAATTCTTCATGGTGTGGACAACTTACACTGCACAGTATACAAAACAATGTTAATTTCAAACGACTTTAAATGGCTTTTGTGATCATTAAATTTTAAAATTATCTAAAGGGGAGAGGGGAGGGAGGCTTGGTTTGGAGCTTCTGTCTGTGGTTTTGGTTTTGCATTTTTTGGAAGGTATGTTTGAAACAGGGTCTCACTATGTACCTTGCTGGCATGGAAGTCACTTGGGAAACCAAGCTGGCCTTGAACTCACACAGATCTGCCTGCTTCTACCTCCCCAGCACTTGGATTAAATGGACGTGTGTCTTCAGTTTGTTTTACCAACAGGTCATGCATCCCAAACTGACCTCAAAATTCACTGTGTAGCTGAGGATGCCCTTGTATGTCCGACCCTCCTGTTTAAATGATAAATGAATACACCATGCCGGATTTAAAAGAGCTATTTCTTCTCAAAAAGAAATTAAGTGGTATAAATTTGTTAACATTTCAAAATATTACTCTTTTCATGTTCTTTAATTACAGAGGAAAAGAAACATCTGATAAAAAGAACACAGGCTAATAAAGGAAACTGGATTAATTTCCATGAGACAGATGACTGCTAGTGTTTCAATCAAAGAAATGCTGAACTAAGAGACCCTTCTCAGTACGACAGGACCAAATGTCCTTTGTGACCACACGACCAAAGGTCCTATCCGTCTAAGTCCACTGGTTCTGCTTCCTCCTTCCTGTTAACTTAGAACCCCTTCTAAGTTTTCCAGCTGATTCTAAGAAGTGGGGAGCCCTGGCAGTGCCATCACTGGCTCAGTCTCTTACATGAGTCTTCACCCTGGCTCTCAGCACACTGTTGCCCACCCATCCTCAGGAAGGTACTCTCTGGCACAGCCGGGTTTCTTTCCCCAAGGACCTAACTAAACACTGTAATCCTGCTTTGAGCTTGCAGGCGCCTGCCTTCCCATGGTTTTGATGGAGCTGGTTTGGTTGGCTGACTGGTTGGTTTTTCTGCAGAGCAGGGTGATAAAGTTTGTGGATTTGGGGGTCTTTTTTTGTTTGTTGTTCCTGTGTGTTGCAGAACAAAACCTTATGCACACTAGGCAAGCACTCTATCACGTGAGCAAGCCCAGGCAACTGCTTTCCCAAAGTACACATCTCCCCAGCTCTCTTCCAAATCCTAATGCTTATCTCTGCATAAAGAGCAAAAGCCTAGGGGCTGGAGAGATGGCTCCATGACTAACAGCACTTGCTACAGTTGTGGAGAGCCTGACTTCAGTTCTGAGCCCCCATGCAGTGACTTACACTGTCCATAACTCTAGTTCCGGCACACACAACACTACCTTCTGTGGAAACCAGGTACACATGGCAGACATGTATACATGCTGGCAAAATGCTAACACACCACGTGGTGGCTCACAACCACAGCAATGGGATCTGATGCCCTCTTCTGGTGTGTCTGAGGACAGTGGCAGTGTACTCACATACATACAACAAATAAAATCTTTAAAAAAACCCAAACCTTTAAAAAATTAAATTTTAAAAAATTAAATCCTAAACTATTACCATGTTTAACCATGTTTAAAATATCTGCTGGTCTTAGCCAGCACTCAGGGGACACAGGCTGGTGAATGAATTCGAGGCCTACACACAGTGAGGTTTCAGGTCAGTCAGGGGACACAGGCTGGTGAATGGATTCGAGGCCTACACACAGTGAGGTTTCAGGTCAGTCAGTGCTCTGTAGGAAGACCTGTCTCACCCACAAATTATCCACTGGTCTCAAAACATTCAGATCATTGCTCTGCCCACAAAAGTCCTAAATTAAAATGCCTTCTCCTTACATTCTACTTATTCTTCACAGCCTGACCAACACCCTCTCTTAGGTCTCAAGGTTCTCCCATCATTCTGAGCATAGATATCAAGCACTTATCACAAAGCAGCTGTCACACTGCTGATACCAAAGAAATAAATAAGCTAATTTGGGGGGTTTGTTTGTTTGTTTGTGTTTTTGTTGTTGTTGTTGTTTTGAGACAGAGTTTCTCTGTGTAGCCCTGGCTGTCCTAGAACTCACTCTGTAGACCAGGCTGGCCTCGAACTCAGAAATCCACCTGCCTCTGCCTCCCAAGTGCTGGGATTAAAGACGTAGCCACCACTGCCCAGTAATAAGCTAATATGTTAAGCTCAGGCAATGAACTAAAAGCAAAATACATAAAGCTAAAATATAACAGGTCCAGAAAATACTGCTGCTGGGAAGAGAGTTGTGACCACAATCAATCTTATGTCTCCTCTACTTAAGGAAAAGAAAATTGTGTGCATACACACATACATATACATAATTTGTAAATACACGTACATACATTTCCTTATTAATACATATGAAAGGAAACCAAAAGCCAAGAAATGTATTAAAATCTCTTCAAAGGGGTTAAACAAACAGGCTAAAGACCAGACTCAGCTGGCAGCTGGCTTGCCTTGCACACAGAGAGCCCAGGCTCAACCTGAAGAACCACATAAGTCAGGGCATGGTATCACACACTTGTAATGTCAACATCCCCAAGCCCATGGGTGCTGTCCTCTGGTGCCACCTTGTTCATGTGTGCCTTACCAGTACAAATCAGAGCCATGCAAAGTACAAAGAGCACAGACGTTCTACATTTCACACACACAAATCACTGTGTGTAACAGGCAAATCAGCCCGCTCAGGTGGTCAGACGTGACCTTCTGGTCCTCTAGCTCCTATCCTCTCTTCATCAGGACATCCTGGACAGGGTCACCTGCAGCTGTTACCTCATCCTGAGACTTAGTCCTTGGGTCCTTTCCAGGTACATCCTGCCCTTCTTCACATTCAGACTGTCAGAACACAGACTGAAAGTCTGTGTGAGCAAAGACTAGCTCTGGGAGCATATCAGGTCACGTGCACTTAAGCTCTGCATCTCGGCCTTGAGGACAAAGCTAGCAGGGCCTGACCTCATGGACTTCCCTGACACCAACATCAACATTCACACCACACACACTCTCAGTCACGCTCTGACCCTGGAATCCTGAGGGGTTCTTTTAATGGGCAGGTTCTAAAGAAATGATAAAGGAGAAAGTGAAACACAACAAGACTTTATAACCTGTTCACAGGATTCAAATGAACTTCATCCACTCTTCGTCCAGCTAACACACCAATCTGACCTCTCTGGCTTCCTAAAATTAAGTACCAGTTCACTAACATGGCAATTTCCAAATAGTTGGATCATAGCTAGATTAAGAAAATGAAGCTAAGCCGGGCGTGGTGGCGCACACCTTTAATTCCAGCACTTGGGAGGCAGAGGCAGGCGGATTTCAGAGTTTGAGGCCAGCCTGGTCTACAGAGTAAGTTCCAGGACAGCCAGAGCTATACGGAGAAACCCTGTCTCAAAAAACAAAAACAAAAAAAAAAAGAAAAGAAAATGAAGCTAGGGGCTGGAGAGATGGCTCAGTGGTTAAGAGCACTGACTGCTCTTCCGAAGGTCCTGAGTTCAATTCCCAGCAACAATATGGTGGCTGTAATGGGATCTGACGCCCTCTTCTGTATTGCAGGCATACATGCAAATAGAGCACTCAGATAGACAGATAAATAAACAAATACTTTAAAAAAAAAAAAAAAGACGAGGCTAAACGTTTCCATTTTACTATTTTGAATTAGGCAATTTAGGAAACCTAAGAGAGCTATTCAATGACATGGCCATTTGTTTCTCTTAAATATAAGCACATAATATTGAAAGAAAATTCTAGACTTTTTAATCAAGTCAAAGAAGCTGTGTGTTCTAGGTTTATAATACATGCCACCCAAATTTAAACATAGGGCACCTTGTTTAACAGTCTGAATAACAACAGAGAAGAAATGCACAAAGCCGGCCAGCGGCCACGAAGTGGCAACTGCCAACTAGGAAGGGGGTTAAATTCTGACGTTGCAGTAAGCAGTATCATTTTACTAGTCACAATCAATAAGAGTGTTATTTGTTTTCTGGGAACCTGGGGTGTGGCAGATTTGGAACAGGGTCTGACTGTGCAGGCAGGGTGGGGACTCTCTCGCTCCAGCCTCCTGGGTGGCAGGTCTTACAGGCGTGTACGCCGCACCTACTTCTATAGTAAGGTTCACATAAGCAATGGGGGGCGACGACAACTAGAAGTCACAAGGAAAACTAGTGTTACCTAAGGACTGCACCATCTACTGAACTCTACTTTCAAAACATCAAGTTTTGGACCACTTAGCTTACAGCCCAGGCTCTAAGTCTCTGTCCTCCTTGTTAACGACCTTCAATCTATTATTTATTGTTCTTTCCAACATAAAAAGTCCGCCATATCCAAAAGAGCCCAACAACTGCACTTTTGCAGCCTTGAAGGACGATGCCGTAACTCTGGGTGAAAGAATACATTTATAAAGTTGGTAAAGCACATTGCGCTGTTTGATGCTTAAAGTTGATTTACTTACTGACCATAAACAAGGTATCCCACCAACATATTTAACCAAACATCTTTCAGAAACATTTGGCCCCATGGAGAAGTTGACTCCGCATACTTTAAGTTAAAATAAAACTCCAGAAGAGATCCAGGCTCGTGTCTCTGTCTCACCAGACTTTGATCCCTATTTCTCTTCCTTTCCAGCAACTTAATTTTAACAACAGCTCTGACAAATATCACTTAGACTCTGGTTAATTCCATATCTGCATGTTACCCATGAAACACAAAATCCAAGATTACTTTCTTTAAATGTGAAGTATTCTGGTCACTACCCCGTGACCACTGAATGCTTGAGAACATGTGAATAACTCACTCATCCGAGCCGATGAGCGAGCGACTGAGAACCTACCTGTCGGTGCTGGTGCTGCTGCTGCTGCTGATGGAGTCACTACTGGAGGATCGACTCCTAGAGCCACTGCCGCTGGGGGACCGGGTGGGTCTGGACGCTTGGCTAGCCAGTCTCTGCGGGGACTGGTTTCTAGACTGGGACGAATGTGGCGAGCGACTCCTGCTGTGCTGGTAGGTGCGCTCTGGCCTTCTGCCTCGTACCTCCCGGGTAATGTCGTCCCTGTAGATATCCCTGTGTACCACACTGGGCAGTGTAAACTGCTCCCGAGCCCTAGGTTCATATCGGGGGTCATGAGCATCAAAGCGGTTTGGACTTCGACTCCGAGAAGTGTAATAGAGCCCGTGTTGTAAAGTCCGCTCTCGCTCTCGAGGCTCTCTATAGTAATCCTGATCGTAATGTCTTGTCCGATCAAATGCTCCTGTCCCCCGTTCATGGTGTCCATAGGCACTATGTTCATAAGCACGCTCCCTGTTATCTGAAGCCCTGCGTTTAGGAGGGGAAAACATTTAATCAGAAAGGAGCACGCAAAACTGGATGCAAGTCATGCAAACATCATGTCAGCGCTGCCTCGATGCCTCACCTTTCTGGGCAGCACAACCCTTTAGTGTAAGCACACACTCACATGCCAGGCATTTACTCGACTCCCAAACCTCACTCATGGGCATCGTTACCTTCTTTATATAATGGGCCTTCCTTGGTGGTAATCCCTTTATTGGAGGTTTTCCAACATGTATCAAAAGGTGTGTGTGTGTGTGTGTGTGTGTATGTGTGTGTGTGTATGTGTGTGTGTGTGGTAACATCAGCCTTTTTTCTGTTTTTGTTGTTTTTTAAAGTCTCCTATAGCTTAAGCTAACCTCAAATTCCCTATATGCACAAGGATGACCTTAAACTCCTGACCTTAAGCATCAGGATCACAGGAAAGTGCCACAATGCCCAATGCCCAACTTGCACCCTGATTTTAATGTGCGAGTCCTTGGTCTATTTGTTTAGCTGAGGTTTATTTTTAGACAGGGTCTCACTATGTAACCCTGACTGACATAGATCTATGTAAACAAGGCTGGCCTCAAACTCAAGAGACCTACCTGCTTCTGGCTCCAAGTACTGGGATTAAAAGAGTACACCCACCAGGCCCAACTTAATGTCAAAGTTTTTTTGTAATTTCATCTGAGTAAAACATACTATACTTTTAATTCTTTGCAGTTTACTTTGGGACACATCTGTATACTGCATTGAGAAGACGAGGGAGCCTGTGACAGCCCATGTCTGCAGTGGAAGGATTACCAAGCAAACAATCAGATGTAACAGTTTGCTTACTCCTGAACTTTCCTTCCCTTGGAGACAAGACAGGATCCTGCTGTGTAGCCCAGGACAGAGCTGTAACTTCCAACCCCATCTGCTTCAGTCTCCTTTAGGGACTGGAACTATAGGGCAGGAGCCACTGTCAGGCCTCTCCTCCATTTTTTTATGCTTGAGTACTCTAAATAAATCAGTAAGCTACATAAACTGTCCAAATAATTATATGTAAAAATGAAAAGTTAAGAATCTTAAGAACAACTAGGATATCAAAATCCTGGGATGTTGCTTAATACAGTCTGCACGCCATTAGCTAAGAATGAAAGGCGCTCTTATCTCCTTGGGCTCCCGATTATCATTACATAATTTTTAAATACCTAGTCCATGGTTCATCTTCTTAACGTGTGTGCTCAGTGACTGGAGGAAATAGGTCTCCTTGGCTCGGCCTGCACTCAAGGCACCTGAGATGAAACCAGCAATGCTGGCAACTGTAAGCTACCCCGAGCAGCCATGAGCAATGAACTTACTTAACATCATTGGCTTTGTTTTGCAGCACTGGGATCCGGCCCAGAACCCTGCACTAGTGGAAGAAGTGTCCTACCACTGACTGACAGACATCCTCAGTCCCCTTAACATTCTCAGTTATGATGTGAATGATCAGGGCTGGAGAGACGGCTCAGCGGTAAGCACTGACTGCTCTTCCAAAGGTCCTAAGTTCAATTCCCAGCAACCACATGGTGGCTCACAACCATCTGTAATGGGACCCGATGCCCTCTTCTGGGGTGTCTGAAGACAGTGACAGTGTACTCATCAGTAAATCTTTTTTTAAAAAATGCGAATGGTCACCAAATATGCATATGTATGCATGCATGCGTGTGTATGACAGCACATATGAAGGTATGTGGTAATTTAAGGTGTCGGGCATAGCAGCCCACACTCTTTTATGGAGGCACACAAGTGAGTCAGTGTGAGGCCAGTGAGACCCTGCCTCAAAAAAAAGAAAGGAAAAAAGGAAAAGAAAAAGAGGGAAGGAAGGAGTCTACTCTTTTAAGAAATTCTAAGTTGTCTAATCTGCAGGGCACAGAGCACTGGAGCCTCCCTGCACTCTCAACCTCTATCAATAATCTTCTATCAAAGAAATAAAGAATCAGGAAAGATAAGAATTAGAATGTCTCTAACATGGCTAGATTCGAAGTGGTGTGATGGCTGACATCATCATCTCAATCCATCCCTACACTTCCAGCATCTGCGTCAGGACTCGGTTCATCTTCCAGTTCGCTCAGTGTTCTAACCCTACTGCCCCAGGCTGTGTTGCAGGCACATGTCTGTGCATGCATGGACACTTGCACATATCCAAGACCGCATGAGGACAAACTGAGTGCCTTCCTTGACCATTTAAAAACCTCATTTTTTATTCACACTTTGTAAGATCTAGGATGCACTGTACAGACCAGGCTAGCCTCCAACTCAGAGACATTCACCTGCCTCTGCCTCCAGTGCCAGCATTAAAGGTGTATGTCACCACACCCAACCTTATTTTTTAAGGTTTCTAACTTAACCTGGAGCCAACCTGAGCTAGGCTGACTAGCAAATAGGCTCCAGAGGTGCCCTGGCTCCAGCTCCCCAGTGAGAGTGACAGCTGCCAATTACTGCGCCAGGCATTTACTGGGCATTAGGACCTGAACTCAGGTCTTTGTGGTTGCATGGAAAGCATCTTATGGATGAGCCATCTCCTCAGGTTCCATTCAGCTACTCTGGCTTGTTCTGCTGCCATCATGGGAAAACTTGTAAGCTGGTAAAGTAAATGTGTGTGAATGTGTGTGTGTGTGTGTAAAAAATATTTCCTTCTTGTGTATTAAAGGACATTATTTTCCTCTTTAATTAACTATAATTCTATTAAATGACATTATTTTCCTTTTTCATTAACTGTAACTTCAAAATTTGACTATTTCAGTGTCTAACAAGAAGGTCCCTTTGAGATGTACAAGAAAACGTTTGTTTCTGCATACTACCAAATGTTAATTGGTAAAGCCATAATTAATGATATAACAGAAGCAATAAGCATCAGTTCTAGGCAGTTACTGCTACAGCTGGAATTTCACAAGTATGTGCAGTTCTTATCCATTAGGAAAACACAGAGGCAGGCACAAGAGGAGCAGAGCCGAAATCTAACTGCTAGTCTTGGATTCATCTATTAGTACTAAATGCATCTAGAGTTAGTGGGGAAGAGAAAGTATGACTTGGGTTAGAAGAGGGGCTAATATACACAGGTCAGGACATACCAACCTTTTCCAACTGTGGAAACACGACCTATAATCCCAATTAAATCTAGGGAGAGAATTGTGAACATAACTTCCCCAATTGGGCCCCTCTTACAGGGGTAATCCACCTTCTTACTGGGCAAGGGTGTCAAATGATATTTAGATGAACCACAAGAAAAAAAAATCTTAGTGACCAGACAAATAATTCCACAGGAAGCAAGTAGTCCCAAACAAACTGTAACTCTTAAACCCCCAGACTTCTTTCTTGAGATAGTAGACAATTATAAATTGATCCACATTCATAAAAAATCTGCATTCCCTAAAGAGGAATCAGGCTGATGGAAACGAGGAAAATTTCTCTATAATTCCAACCAAGGAGGAACAAAGTTGCTGGTAACTGCTCACTTTTGTAGACATCCAGCCAAGTCAGTTTGACTGCTGTATCCACAACTGACCGTACAGTCCAAAGCTAGTGCCCTCCGCAGGGCGGTACCCTGCTTAAGAAGCGACAGCAGTCCTCTTCCCCTCCGCTACTGGGGCCTCGAGCTCATAGCATCCCATACATCCCAGCAGTCAGAAGCAGCTATATCCAGCATTTAGAAATGTCCATCGCCTCGGTTTCCCCAATTCCATCAAGTGTAATTCCACGGAAAGTGAGTAGATCCAAAATGGGAAATAGAATGTTGCCTGTGCTCTTCCTTACCCACGCACACATTTCCACGCTGGAGTATTGTTTGTAGCATCCAAGTGATTGAATCAATGATCTGTGAGATATTCTGTGACAATCCAATCTGTTTGTAGACTTTACATACTGAAAACTGAGAGGTGCTTATCAGCTTCTAAAAGCTTTGTAGGCTCTGATACTCCGGATATATTCCAAATAGCCCGAAGACAAAACCAGCAGGCAAATAGCTCCATCTGGTAGTAAGGATATATCCAAGGAAGGCCTTGATAATATCCAAAAGGAGGACACATCCTTCTAGAAGCCAGGTAACCCCAAACTGAAGCTCTACAGGAGCTCTTCCGCCATGTGATCTCCCCAGTAGATATCCAATCTGCTGCAGGACATATCCTCTATGATTCAGTGAGGTACCAGCCACTGGGATAGAAATAACTTCCGTTTCCAACCCAAAACAGGAAACATTGAGAATGCCCAAAACTTTAAATCCATCTGGGGCCCCTAAATACGAGTTTCTGTTTCTCACCACATCAAATACAAAATACCTGCCTACCAAAACCTTGGAACTTACCCATCAAGTCTCCGCTCATAGCGTCCTTCTCGTGCATGAAGTGATGGTGGGGGGCCATAAGCAGGCCCTCCACCACTTCCTCTGAACCCAGAAACCTCTCTACTACGAGATGCTATGGAAACTGTATCATCCAGTCCCCGAGCAGCACTTGGAATAGTGCCTGGTTCATTATAATCCGTGCGAAGGTCTCTGTCTCCCATTTTGTTGACGGAGTTGTGAGCTTTCTGTGCACTTTTGATGTCCACAAAATCCACAAAGGCAGCCACTCCTCCTTCAGACCCCCGCTTGGGGAGGATTTTGACACTTTCCACGCGGCCATATCTGGGAGGAGAAAGGAAGTAAAGTCATTTTCCAAAAAGTAATAATTTTACAAAATGTTATCTTTTAGGGTGATTTATATTATATATGTATAGGACGTGATCTTACCAAGCTTTCTGTTGCAGGTACCTATTTGTATATGCTTACAGGTGGAGAGGCAGAGGCCCATGTCAAGCTTCTTGGTCTACCTCCTCCTAGCTGAGACAGGGGATCTCACTGAACTCCATCTGGCTAGATGTGATCCCAGCAGTGAGATTCCAGGACAGCGTCTACCTCTTGTGAGAATGCTAGGGACTGAACACACTCAGGTCTTCATGTTTGAACAGTAAGCATTTTACAAACTAAGTTATCTCCCTGGTCCCCCAAATGGCTATTTAAATAACTCCCATTTAAAACACAAACAATACCTCATAGATTGTTAAAGCTCATTTGCACTTCCATGTTTTATATACTCTGAAACAAGTATTGCACATCATTATTTTGTTACTCTTGTTTGTATTTACTGAAACTACCCTTACCTTTTCAAGAACATTAGCTAAAATGAACCCCTCTAAAGTTCTCGGTAATGCTTACATTGTAAGAAAGATTATTAAACCTAAAACAAAATCAAAATGGTTTTAAAACACTGAAGTGAGATATGATGACTCATGATGGCAGTTCCAACACTCAGGGGACAGGCAAGAAGAGAGAGCTAAGAGGACAGACTGGCTTCATCATGACAATTTTCTACTTACTCAGTTTGTGTGTTCACGTAGGAACACACACGCTACAGTGGGCAGGTGATGGTCAGAGTTGGTCTTCCTCTGTGTACTGTGTGGGTTCTGAGGATAAACTCAGGCTGTCAGGCTTACACTCTTACCCTTCACCCACGCAGCCGTCTCAGCAGCCCAATAATTGTACTTCATGTGCTTCCTTTTGGGGGTGAGGGAAGGCTTATAATACTCTTTCCTGTCCAGCATCTGAGTGCTGGACTCACAGGCACTTCCAGCCGTCAGTACAGTGCTGGGAACTGACCCATCCTTTTGTGTGCTTTTCACAGGGATATTAGAGAGACAGGCATAGCAACGAACTCAGAAATCCGCCAGCCTCTGCCTCCCAAGTGCTGAGATTAAAGGTGTGTGCCACCACGCCCAGTGGCACAGCACCTCTAATAAAGCATGAATTTGCTGACAATCTACAGTTTCACATTTCCCCCAACCTAACCCCGAAAAGGCTAACATTGCCAGAAAGCACATCTCTTCCAGTCCTAGGAGGATTTAAGTTACTGCTTCTCAAAAATGAAACACAGCACCGAAGTCTGTCTTGTCAGAAAACTCTTGTTGGTGAACAAACTATTTGTTACAACTGATTGATGAGGGCCAGTGAGATGGCTAGGCAGGTAAAGCTGGCCAAGCCTGATGACATGCCTGAATTCAACCCAAGAACCACAATGAGAAAACTGACTCCGGAAGGCTATCCTCTATCACAGAGCGGTGCGCGTGCGCGCGCGCGCACACACACACACACGGGGGGGGGGGGGGGGGGCAGGACAGGACAAGGGGTTGGGGAAGGAGGGTAGAAGTAAGCTGAAGGAACAGGTCAGTAGTTCTTTTGTAATTTAGGGGAAAGTTGTTAATAAAAATTTAAATGAGGGCTGGAGAGATGGCTCAGTGGTTAAGAGTGCTGACAGCTCTTCCAGAGGTCCTGAGTTCAATTCCCAGCAACCACATGATAGCCCACAACCATCCGTAATGGGATTCAATGTCCTCTTCTGGTGTGTCTGAAGACAGCAACAGTGACAGCATACTCACACCCATGAAATAAAAATAAATCTTAAAAAAAAAAAAATTAAATGATTCTTCCCATACAAACAAAATAAAATACTTTTTAAATATATGACAAGAGACTTGAGTATATAATACAAAAAAAAAAAAAAAAAAACAAAGCTCACCATGCAATTTAACTTAAAAAAAAAAAAAAAAAAGGACAGAAACTTACTAGTTCTGGCTGGTCTAAAACTTGCTACTAAACCAAGCTTTTCGCCTTGAACTCTTCTTGCCTGCCTCTACTTTCCAAGTGCTGGAACTAAAGGCAGGTGTCATCAGGCATGGCTAAACTCACTGTCTTAGTAAATAAACAAAATGCTTTGAGAAAATAGACTTCCTAGGGGTGCCACACTTACAATCTTGATCCTGTAATCCCAACACTTGGGAGGTAGAGACAGGAAGATTAAGAGTTCAAAATCACCTTTAGCTATATGTGGAGTTCAAGGCCAGCCTGAATTGCAGGTTAGAGAAAGGGAGAGGGAGGAAAGGGAAGGGAGAGAGCTAGATATTTTGCTGCAACCATCAGCTGGCTCAAGACTCAGCTTTCCTTTGCCTCCTGAGTTGTATGACTAAAACCATGTGACACCTTGCCCAGCCAAAGACACCCCCTCACCCCACCCCGCCTTTCATTTTTTGGTCTTCTGAAAGAGGGTTTTTTTTCTGTGTAGCCCTGGCTGTCCTGGAACTCACTCTGTAGACCAGGCTGGCCTCCAATTCAGAGATCCACCTGCCTCTGCCTCTGGTGCTGAGACTGAAGGCATGCGCCACCTCTCAGCATTTTTCTGCATTTTTACTTTGTGTGTTTTGTGCAGTGTGTGCATGCCTGGTGCCTTTAGAGGTTAGAAGAGGGGCTGAAACGGCAGCTACTGATGGTTGTGAGCCACCATGTGGGTGCTGGGAGTTGAACTCCTGTATCATCATCATCTTCTTCTTCTTCTTCTTCTTCTTCTTCTTCTTCTTCTTCTTCTTCTTCTTCTTCTTTTTTTTTGGGGGGGGGGGTGGTTCGAGACAGGGTTTCTCTATATAGCCCTGGCTGTCCTGGAACTCACTCTGTAGACCAGGCTGGCCTCGAACTCAGAAATCCGCCTGTCTCTGCCTCTCAAGTGCTGAGATTAAAGGTGTGCGCCACCACCGCCTGGCGAACTCCTGTATCTTCAAGTGCTCTCTTAGTTGCTAAGCTGACTCTCCGGCTCTCCAGCCCCAAGAGGACTCTTTTTTCCTAACACACACCACTTTCCACCCCTTGCTGGCTGAACACAAAGGGCTAATCATCCAAGTTTTCAGGACAGAATGAAAAACTACTCAAAATACTGTCAGGTTTTGTCCAGCTTAGTCTTTCAACGTTCTGAACTGTCTTCAGTAAACACTAATAATCCTGAGATCCCCTGAGGAATGTCACTTCAGTATGTTAGTAACCTCAGATTGTGTATGTGAGGACTCAGGAACATAGTTAAGAAGAAAAGCCAGGGACTGTAAGAGGAGACTGGGGCTATGGCCAAGTGCCCACATGGCTTTAAAAGTCACGTTCTGGGCTGGACTGCTGTTGCAGAGGACAGGGCTCAGTTCCCACAAGCTGGGTCAATGGCTCTAAACTGCTTGTAATTCCAGTTTAAGAGAATTTGATGGCCTCTTCTGGCCTGCACATGCATTACATACCCACATTTACTATGCATACATATAATTTAAAATAAAAATTACATTTTTAGGGACAGGAGAGATGGTTCACTGGATAAGAGCACAGGCTGCTCTTGCAGAGGACCTGGGTTTGATTCCCAATACCCACAGGGCAGCTCCCAAGCAGAATATCTGAAGTTTTTCTCTGGTGTCCATCCACAGGCACCAGACACATATGTGGTACAGATACACAGGCAAACAGGCAAGCAAAACACTTAACACTACTACACTTAAAATAATTAAATGTAGGCTGGAGAGATGGCTCAGCAGTTAAGAGCACTGACTGCTCTTCCAGAGGTCCAGAGGAATTGTCCCAACAACCACATGGTGGTGGCTCACAACCATCTGTAATGGGATCCAATGCCCTCTTCTGGTGTGTCTGTACATAGCAACAATGTACTCACATATATAAAATAAATAAATATTTTAAAAAATTAAAAAATTAAATGTGTCTGTGCATATATGTGTATATTATAGTTATACAGAATAGTATATATAGTTATAGAAAATAGGATAGTTGGGCTGGAGAGATGGCTCAGCGGTTAAGAGCACTGACTGCTCTTCCAGAGGTCCTGAGTTCAAATCCCAGCAACCACATGGTGAGATCCAATGCCCTCTTCTGGTATGTCTAAAGACAGTTACAGTGTACTGTATATAATAAATAAATACAAAAAAAAGAAAATAGTATTGTTAAATAATATGGATATATATATATATTTAACTGTACATACACGCGCGCGCGCGCACACACACACACACACACACACACACAGAGTACTGTTCTTCCAGCAGACCTGAGTTCATTTCCTCGAGTCAATGTCAGGTGCACATTATCTGTAACTCCAGCGTCAGAGAGATCTGACACTTATCCTCCACAGGTACCTGCACTCAGTCACATGTGTATACCTACACATACACATAGTTAAATACAATTTTGACATTTTTTAAAAGGTAATGTTCTAGGGACTTGATACCTATTGGGAACGAACATTTCATGGAATTTACAACTGCACTTTCCTAATAGATGGAAAAAAGACCCTTCCTAGCCTAAAATCAATTCCTCAGTTTCACAAAAAATTCACTCCGCAATTTCTAGAGCAACACTGACTAGGCAAAGCCGAAGATCCATCCACCCAGCGCCACAGTAAGACTAGACAAGGCAGTAAGAAAAGCACCTCAAGCTGGGTGGTGGTGGCGCACACCTTTAATCCCAGCACTTTGGAGGCAGAGGCAGGTGGATTTCTAAGTTCAAAGCCAGCCTGGTCTATGGAGTGAGTTCCAGCCAAGGCTTGGCTATACAGAGAACCCCTGTCAAAAAAAACCAAAAAAAAAAAAAAAAAAGGGGCTGGCAAGATGGTTCAGTGGGCAAGAGCACTGACTGCTCTTGGGAGGTCCTGAGTTCAAATCCCAGCAACCACATGGTGGCTCACAAGCATCTGTAATGAGAGCTGACGCCCTCTTCTGGTGTGTCTGAAGGCAGCTACAGTGTACTTATTTAAAATAATAAATAAATTTTTTTTTTTTTTTTTTAAAAAAAAAAAAAAAAAAAAAAAGCACCTCAGTGGTAGAAAGCTGGCTGCATGTGCATGCCCGGGCTCAGTCCCTAGGACCCAAAATTAAGTAGCATCAGTGCATTGAAAGTTAATAATTTCTCTCAACACCTCCCTCATTAGCTGGATTAGCAACAGAAATGAATCTTTTTTTTTAAAGAGTTATTTATTTATTTCATGTATGTGAGTACACTGTTGCTGTCTTCAAATACACCAGAAGAGGGCATCAGATCCCATTACAGATGGTTGTGAGCCACCATGTGGTTGCTGGGAATTCAACTCAGGACCTTTGGAAGAGCAGTCAGTGCTCTTAACCGTTGAGCCATCTCTCCAGCCCGCATGAGTTAATTTTTATTCCACCTTTTGAAACTGGTCTCATAGGCAACAACAAGCAACCTCAACATGATCATTTGCACGACCCTTCCACTTCATATGCCCATCAACCCTCCCAGAGTCGTGCTTGAGACAAGACAACAGGGCTGACAGGGTGTGAGAATAACAGTCAAGTTACAACAGAACTGCACCTACCGATGAAACAAATGCAGTCACATTCTCCACCTAACACTGCTTGGCAGCAGCTAGAGGAGCCCGTCTGAGGACTGGGAGCAGTCACTCAGTGACTGAGTGCTTGCCTAGGCCCCAGGTTCAAATCCCAGCATACATACACTAACAAACTTTTAAAAGGCACAACCTCGCCCTCTAACTTACAGCACCCTGGAAGCTGAAGTAGAAGGATCAACATCGTGGGGCCGAGCGGTGCTGCAACAAGACCCTCTCAAAACCAAACAATGACACGCCAAACACGATGCACATCTATGATCCTAACACTGTGGGGAAAAGTTTGGTTTCTTTAAAAACAGGTAAGGATATGCTTTTAACCCGAGGCGTGGGGATGTGTGGCTGCTTCAGACTGTCCACAGCAGCTGACTATGATTTGCCCCGTGCTCTAGCAGGGGTGTGATTTTGCCAGTTGCAGATAGTTTCCGGGACTGTGTGACGCTCAGAGTTCTGGGGACTTTTGCAGAGAGGGTATATAAACGCTAAGACCCTGGGAGAGTTGGTTGGTTCTTAGATGGTTGAGTAGTCATGTGCAAAGAAGAAAACTGCTATCCTGATGTCGAGGAACTCAAAGGCCCTGATCAGCAGGAAGTAGTCTACAGATAGCACAGCCCCTGTCCCTTTATCCTTTTTTCTCTCTTTTCTAGTGTTAGGAGGATCAAAAGGGTGGAAAAAAGAACCCACAAAGTAGCCAAAGTCCAGCTACACAACACTCAAAAGGTATATGCAGGAAGCTGGCCATTCCATCCTTGGCTGCATACAGTTTAGGCTTGTCTAGGCTACATGATAACCTATTTCAGATTAAATAGGGGTGGAAGGGGTCCTCTTGTCTGCCAAAAGAAAAGATTTTCTTTGTTTTTTGTTGTTGTTGTTTTATTGTTCTTGCCTTTTCTTTTTTTTTTTTTTTTTTGAAACAAGATCTTCCAAAGTGCCTGGCTGGCTTCACAGTGACTCAAACCTCCTAAGTACCTGGAGTGCCAACGTGAGCCCACCACTCCTGCAAGGTTTTACTTTTGTTTGTTTGTTTGGTTTTTTGAGACAGGGTTTCTCTGTGTAGCCCTGTCTGTCCTGGAACTCACTCTGTAGACCAGGCTGCCAGCCTCGAACTCAGAAATCCGCCTGCCTCTGCCTCCCAAATGCTGGGATTAAAGGTGTGCACCACCACCGCCCAGCTTTTTTTTTTTTTTTTTTTGGGGGGGGCGGGGGTTACTTTACAAACAAGATTCTGAGGCTAGAGAGAAGGCTCAGTGGCTCGGAGCACTTGTTACTCTTGGTTCCCAGCACTCACAAGGTGGCCCACAACTATCTGTAACTCCAGTTCCAGGGAACCTGATGCCCTCTTCTGATTCTGACCCCCATAGGCACCAGATATACACATGATACACATACATACATGCAGGTAAAACACTCATAGACATGAAATACAAAAAATTTAAAAGCACACTAGAAATTAAAGAAAGGAGGAAGGCAGGCAGGCAGGCAGGCAAGCAGGTACAGGCAAAAGGGCAGGTGGCAGGCAAGCAAAAGGTTCTACATTATCTCACTCTATGTCAACTGACACACTTTCTGAAAGTGGACACACTTGAAAGGCATTTTCTACTTGAAGTATACTTGACTACGGTAGTAAGTTGTTATGATAATGGCCAACTGTTTCTTTCAAGGTGATGCTAAAAAAATCTAATGTACAATTTATATATGAAATTGATTTATAAAATTTAATTACTACGGGCTGGAGAGATGGCTCAGTGGTTAGGAGCACTGCCTGCTCTTCCAGAGGTCCTGAGTTCAATTCCCACCCAGCAACCACATGGCAGCTCACAACCATCTGTAATGGGATCCAATGCCCTCTTCTGCTGTGTCTAAAGACAGCAACAATGTATTCATAGACATAAAATAAACAAATAATTCTTTTAAAAAAATGTAATTACTAAAGATGGTTAAAAACTCAAAAATCAGCCAGACTGTGGTGGTACCCATTTTAATCTCCCCACTTAGGAGGCAGAGGCAGGGGAATCTCTAAATTCGAGGCCAGCCTGGTCTACAGAGGGAGTTCAGGGCAGCCAGGGCTATACAGAGAAATCCCTGACTCGAGAAACAACAACAAAACTCCTCAAAAATCCCTAAATCCAGCAAAACTGTCCACCAAAAAGCACTAGTCCTTTTTCTTGGGTTGAGGTGGTAAGACAGACCTGGCTATAGAAGTCACTGTGGAAACCAAGCTGGCCTTGAATTGCAGCAATCTTCCTTCCTCTCTCTGCCTCCGGGTTCTGGGACTACAAGTGTGAGTATAAACCAGGCTCCAGATCTCACTATGGAAAAAGCTAATATCCTGAGCTAAGTTGTCCTTGCCCTTGGAGTGACAGGAATGGAAAGGAAGGAACAGGATTTACAACTACTGTTGATGTATGCTCTCTCTGAGAAAGCAAAGAAAACCCACTGGGTTGTAGTACATACAACATTGGGGAAAGTAGCAAAGATTGGTTACAGTGCAAAATCCCTGCATCTACAGGAAAAGTGACAACCTGCTCCATCCCCCACAAGTAAAGGAAAAGACAAAATAAATCAACTCACAAAAGATGGATGGACAAGGTCTGGGAACAGAGCTCAGCGATGGAGCATGTGCCTGGATATGAAGCTCTGGGTTTAATCACCAACATGGGAGGGAAAAATTGTTCACATGGGCTAGTCAGATAGCTCAGCAGGGAAAAGCAGGTGCTCAGTTCCCAGCACCCAAGCCAGAAGGCTGGCAACAACTCAGGCCTATAACTCCAGTTGCCACAGACCTGATGCCCTCTTCTGGCGTCTTCAGGTGCCATGAGTCTTTCTTAAGGCATTAGAGCTTTTGAACTGGTGTTTGAAAACAAGCAAGAATTAGTCCTTCTGGTGTCATTATAATGGTAATAGTGCTGTGGTATCTTGAAATATCTGACATTCTGGAAGTATTGGAATACTAATGGATAAAATGAGACATCTGAGATCTGGGTCAGTACAACAGTCATAGAGCTGGAGAGAGGACTTCTTGGTTAGCAGCAAACACTGGCTGGGCACAGCAGCCCACACCTTAACTCTTAGCACTTGGGAGGCAGTGGCAGGTGATTTCTGAGGGAGAACAGGCTGGTCCATGCAGGGGGTTCCAGGCCAGCCAGAGCTACATGTATAGCCCTGCCTCAAAAACAAAATCAAAACAAGAGAGAATAGATTGTTCTTGCACAGAGGACTGGGAGTTCAAGTTCCAGCAGCCAACTCTAGGGGATCTGACAACCTTCGTGACCTTGGCGCACACACTAATGATGACAATGACGATGATGATGGTATTGATGATGATGATTAAGATGAAGCAATCAACCACCACTGTGAGACTTATATTATAGAAAAAAAGCAGCTGCAACCCAGGCAGGATGGCTTATACCTATAGTCCCAGCAGCAGGCAGGCAGGCTGAGACAGAAAAATTGCTCCAAATAAAGAATGAGTTCATTGGAACAAAGCGGTTAAGAGCATCTGCTGCTGCTTTCCAGAGGACCCGGGTTCGGTTCCCAACACCCACCTATAACTCCAGTTCCAGAGATTCAATGACCTCTTGGGGCCTCTGTGGGCACCAGGCATGTATACAGTGCATGTACATATATGCTAGCAAAACTCACGAAGAAAGTAGGACAAATGCATCTTCTAACAAAGTGGCATCTCTTTTGGGGTTCGTGCCTTTAATCCCAGGATTTGAGGCAGAGGCAGTGGATCTCCCTGAGTCGTAGGCCAGCCTCGTCTATAGAGTGAGGCCCTGGCTCTGATGGAAGGGGGGTGGTTTTTAAAGGAAAAAAAAAAAAAAAA
>JADRCD010209851.1:0-61305 GCA_019843815.1 Montemys delectorum | reverse complement strand
AGTTGGAGGGGGAGGTTTCCTAATCAGGTAGTTTAACGAAAGCTAAGATAGTTAGCTGGGACATTTTCACCTTGGGTCCAGAATCGAGTTGGGTAATTTTCCTCAGGATTTTCTATCAACATCAAATTCTGGTTAAACCTAAAATGACCCTAGCACATACAAGATGGAGGAATCTCTGCACTGCCTTGCCCTGCCACAGCTCAACTGTGTATTTCTTTCCAAGAGCTCTAAGAAATAACTATAAGAAAATTAATTTCTGTCATTTGGGTCATTTAGTTTATAATATTTCATATAGTGGATAAGCTGACTATGCAGATATGACTATTTTTTTTATATAAAAGTAATTAGGCATAAAGTTGCAAGAATTTTAACACCAGAGCAAAATTCCTTGCTGGTTACTATCTGACAGCGAATTTTCTAAATCCTTAAGCTAGGCCAACAGGAGCCCATGATCATAAGCTTTGGAGTAAATTATACTGTGTGCTTCTTTGCTCTCTTATTTTCTACCTCCTAAACATACACACTAAGGGCCAGTCTGGAAAGATGCGGCTAAAGGTGTGTGAGGAAGAGTGGTTGCTGGGAAATCTGAGAAGTTGTCTTCTTCAACAACCATAATGCTTCCCTGGGGCTGTGTAGACTAGCCCGGTAGTGATCACGTGGGCCTTTCTTCATTAGCACCAATGGCTGCATCCAGCCTGCCCGTGCGAAACCCGACTCCGACCCTGGATGTAAAGTGACTCTGGCTGCTATTAACAATTTCTCTTGCCAGAGTGGAAAGCCCTGTTCAAAAGGGTGGGTCAGCCTCAGGCAGGACTATGGCCAGAGGGCTCAGGGATGATCTTTGCCCTTGGTCCTTTCCTAAGTGGTTTTCCCTGCACTGGCTTCATCCCCACTTCTATTCTGGCCCTATCAGGGCTCCCTGCAGTTGGTAGTAAAGTCTGGCTCCAGCTCTCCAGGATATTATGTCACCAAGAACTATTATCAAGCAAACAGAGAGCTCTGCTTTCTCTGGAACTTCATATAAGTTACAAGCTCCCAGAAAGGAATCAAATGGCATACTTGGGTCCCAGGTGTCCAACTGGATGGATGCTCATGGCCGGAGCAATGGCTACTTTGACTTGTAGACTTAGGAACGGCATGAGAGAGGAAGGCAACTCTGCAGAGCAAAGCAGACTTGTTGACTGAAGATAAAATAAAGCAAGCATGTCAAGGAGCGCCTATTGCTTCTAGATACAAGCAGGATTTTACAGGTATGGAGAAGCAGAAACACAAATAGGCCCAAAATCTAAAGCAAAATTGTTCTATGAAGATGCAACTTGGGAAGCCCAGCAGAAAGATCAGCCATTCCTGTCCTGGGCATGGTTGTAAGCTAGAGTCTTGAGCAAGTGAGATTTTAGTGAACTAGTAGTTTTGTTGGGGAAGCCCCTAGACCATGCTGCCATTCTGTTTTATGGAGTTACTAAACCAGTTTATATAGTAGAATAGAAAGTTCCAAATTTGGGGTAGCAGTAGCCATTTGTCCAAATATTGAGAACTAATTTGAACTGAAAGGTGAAGGAGAGTCACCAGTTTCAATAATCCTTATTTAAGCTCCTTTAAGTTATCCCTCAAACAACCAAAGGAGTATTTTTTTGGTACAGAAAATTTCGAACCCATGACTGGGTTCAATATTCTGTTTTACTCAGTGCTCAATATGCTGTTTTGTTGAACGCTCTCTATGTCTAGAATGACCAAATGCACCTCGAATGTAAGGGGAGGGCGCCCTTATCATCCACAATTCCAGGGTTAAGGAAGGCCCAGTGAAAGACCTACTGCCAGAGCTTTTGGCTGAAGGGAGTAATCTCAAAACCAGTGGAAAGTCCCGAGTTCCTTCAACCAAGTGAACCTTAAGAGATCTCCAGTGAGCCCTGAGACCATACAAGGCCCCTCTGTCCTGGTGCTTTGCTATGTTGTATGCATGTTCTGGTTGAATGGAGTGTGGCCTCCCATCTAGGTCAGGCTAGGTGGGGCAGTAAGGTGAGAGGCAAAGGGCAGAAAAGAAGAGGCTCCAGGAGGGAAATGGGAGGCCACTGGGCCCTTTTGGGTCTGGAGCAGGGAGCTTGTGAGAGCCAAGGAGGTTGGTCCATGGGTGGGTTTTTACCTCTTTGTTGACCCTTGGTTCTGCAGATGGGACCCTGGTTAGAGTCACAAAGTCTTTGATTTAAGCTGCCAGGCTTTTGTCTCAAGTCAGGAGAGAGGAAGAAGCTAACCATCTTGGAAATTTGCCACCTTTACTACCCTCTCCCTATCTGTCTTCCCATGAAGGGATTACCAAACGTTTCCAGAGCATCTATATCCATTTAGATTTCTATTAGTACCACATTTCATTTTCCTAGTGACTAGTGTAGGCATAAATTTTTTGCAACCTACTTTAAATAAGGGTTCAACATCTCCTCTAGCCACCACTCAGCAGAGGTAGTGGAAGAGAAAAGTTATTAAGACATGGGGGAAGTGGACCTGTTCAGCAGTAGTTCTTCGGGGGTGAGCTTGATCTTCTTGGGCAGCCATTCAGTCCCATAGCAAACATCAAATATGATTCAGCAGCTGATGACCAGTCCTCTGGGCAGGCAAACACCACACACGAACAGCAGCTACAGTCCAGTCCTTTAGACAAGCAGACACCTGGGAGCTGTAGTTCAATCCAGAAGAAACCACCAGGCTCGCCAACCAGCCTGAGGTGAGGCCTCCAAAGTGGCAAGCTGCAACCTGCCTGGCAGTAGTGAAGCATAGTGAGGCAGAGCAAACCAAACCAAGGCTCAGTGCTCATCTCCCACTGTCTGTGGGGTCAGAGTTATGCTCCTTCATCAAGTGTCCTTCCACAGGTCTCCAATATTAAAACATCCTTTCACCTGTGTCCGCTTCGGGAAAACAGCCTTTCACATGTGCTTCAGCCAAGCATCCTTTCACGTCTGTGCCCCAGCAAAGCATCATTTGATATAACTAACGTTCCAAAGAACTAGACGTTCCCACTTCAGACTAGCGATATGAACCATTTTTCCTGGAACCAATTGGTCACTTATATGTCTTTGGAAAAAAAATCCATCCAAATCCTTAGCCCACTTTAAATTTAGCTGCCTTGTTTCTGTTGTTCTGAGAATTCTTCATATTCTTTATTTAAATATAAATAGTGCTTCTCATTCTATAGATTGTCTTGGAATATATGAATGGACTCAATGATTAAAGGGTAAGGTTTTTATTGCAGCTGTGGGGGGCAGATGGGGGAAGGGGAAACACACACACACACACACACACACACACACAGAGAGAGAGAGAGAGAGAGAGAGAGAGAGAGAGAGAGAGAGAGCAGGCAGAGGCATCTGGAAGAGTTCAAAGCAGAGAAAGAAAGAAGTAGACTGAACGTGTCCAGCAGACTGGACATGACCAAAGCTATCTGTGAAAGAGAGGAGAAGAGCAAGGGATAACAACTAGAGAAAACATACTAAGAGAAGCAGGAGGAAAACAGAGAGGGAGGGAGAGGTGCGGGGCGGGGGGAGGGCTAGGAAGCTAGCATGGCCTCTGAAATGTGTGACTGGAACTTGCTGTACTGAAGGAGTCTGGAGGCCAGCATGAGTGTTGGTGTGCTGCGAGATACTACAGGTAGCCATTTGTCTCTCTGCCTTTTGATGGACAGGAATCAGTTTCACAGTTCCTAAGGAATGCTGCCTATTATCTAACTGCCAGAAGCCCTGCTAGAGTCCAGGTTGAGCTCATTTCTGAATATTTGAACTGTTTTTTGGAGTCTAGGAAATTGGAGTTTCCTTTGCACCTGACATCAAACTTTATTTTAAACATAAATATTTTTTTAATTTTTATTGCATTATAATGAGAAAAGTTACATGATTTCAATTATCTGAATTTGTTAACATTTAAAAACATATTTTAAGTAATAGAATTAAATCACATTCTTGTTTCGCTTTTGTACCCCAACTCCTCACAGAGACCCCCCTTCAATACCTACAATATCTTTTTTGTCATAGTCATTAAAATTTATAAAATATTATAACAATAAAAATAGGTCTTATAAAAGTTGTTTGATATAAAACAACAATAAATTTAACAGTCTTATGTAGACATTTGTCTACAGCAATAGTGAAAATACATTTTTCTCAATATAAATTTTAAATAACTCAAACATATTAACTGTATATTTCAAAATAATACATCACTATTAGTATTTTCTTAAATGAACATAAATATATAAAGTCTTTTTGTTTGTTTGTTTTGTATTTAGTAGAATTTAAATCTTAGCTCTTACTGTGGTACAAGAACAATTTTTAGGCATTGGATTTCATTGTAATAAAGCTGTACTTCAATGACCCTCACATCACCAAAGGATTTTACCTCCATCGTAGCTAAACTGAGAGTTAATAGTTCTGCTGCACCAAAAAATGAATTGTAGGCATGATTTTTGGATACAGACTTCCTGCTATGGTCAAAGCTATTTGACTTGAGAGAGTGACTTTATTCTCAGCCCACAGAGAACAGGTTACATTCATTTAAGATATGGTGTAGATATTAACATGGTCTAGCCATAAAGTCATTCACCAACTATTTCCATGAACAATGGTTCTGCTTGGAGGGTGGCACAGACATTAAGTGAGGGTAAGAATTTGGTTTATTAGCTGTGATAATTTGGAAAAGCATTCATCTCAGAGAAAGAGTAACTTATAAAGTCCTCTTCTTCAAACTTAATACAAGAGTTACAAACATCAAGCAAAGCATTCAGTCTCACTCTTTTTTGTTCTCTTACAAGCAACCTCCCTAGTTAATGATCTGTTTCTTTTGAGTATATAACTACTTTTGAAATATATAAGCTGTTCTGAAAACCATAGTATGGTGTAAAAACATGAAATAAACAGTACTACTAATGGAGAGGCTGAGATAGGAGAAGCAAGATTTCAAGACCCTTATGTTGTACACAGCAAGACACTGTCACAAACAAACAAGCTGAAAGTGTATATAGATTATACAATATTGGACCTATTTCTCCAATTATCAAATTAGAGAGACCATTGGATGACAATCAACAAATTTCTAATTCCTCATATTATTGGATTTCAATCGATTAGGATATGTTGGCAATATTAATTTTCATATTAAGAGATATTAAGAAAAAGTAATTGTCACTTCCTGTTGTTTTTGTGGTAAGAGGTGGAATTAGGTTTGTGTGGATTTGTTGAAAGATTACTTTCTTGCTTCTTCTAGGGTGTAGTTTTGCTCCTTATGTTGATGTTTTCCATCTACTATCCTTTATAGGGCTGGATTTGTGGAAAGATATTGTGTAAATTATTTTTTGTCATGGAATATCTTGTTTTCTCCATCTATGGTAATTGAGAGTTTTACTGGGTGTAGTAGCCTGGGCTGGCATTTGTGTTCTTGTAGGGTCCATATGACATCTGCCCAGGATCTTCTAGCTTTCATAGTCTCTGGTGAGAAGTCTGGTGTAATTCTGATAGGCCTGCCTTTATATGTTACTTGACCTTTTCCCCTTACTGCTTTTAAAATTCTTTCTTTGTTTAGTCCATTTGGGGTTTTTATTATTATGTGTCGGGAGGAATTTCTTTTCTGGTCCAGTCTATTTGGAGTTCTGTAGGCTTCTTGTATGTTCATGGGCATCTCTTTGTTTAGGTTAGGGAAGTTTTCTTCTATAATTTTGTTGAAGACATTTGCTGGCCCATTACCTTGGGAATCTTCAGTCTCTTCTATACCTATTATCCTTAGGTTTGGTCTTCTCATTGAGTCCTGGATTTCCTGGATGTTTTGGGTTAGGAGCTTTTTGCATTTTGCATTTTCTTTCACTGTTGTGTCAATGTTTTCTATGGTGTCTTCTGCCCCTGAAATTCTCTCTTCTATCTCTTGTATTCTGTTGGTGATGCTTGCATCTATGACTCCTGATTTCTTTCCTAGGTTTTGTATGGCCAGTGTTGTCTCTCTTTCTGTTTTCTTTATTGCTTCTATTTCCATTTTTAGATTCTGGATGGTTTTGCTCATTTCCTTCACCTGTTTGATTGTGTTTTCCTGTAGTTCTTTAAGGGATTTTTGTGTTTCCTCTTGAAGGGCTTCTAGCTGTTTACCTGTGTTCTCCTGTATGTCTTTGAGGGTGCTATTTATGTCTTTCTTAAAGTCCTGTAGCATCACCATGAGAAGTGATTTTAAATGAATCTTGCTTTTCCTGTGTAATGGTGTGTCCAGGACTTGCTATGGTGGGAGAATTGAATTCTGATGATGCCAAGTAACCTTGGTTTGTGTTGTTTATTTTCTTAAGCTTGCCCCCTGCCATCTGGTTATCTCTAGTACTACCTTCCCTTGCTAAATCTGACTGGAGCCTGTCCTTCCTGTGATCCTGGTTATGTCAGAACTCCTCAGAGTCAAGCTGTCTCTGTGATCCTGTGATTCTGGGATCCTGTGATCCTGGGCTTGTTAGAGCACCTGGGAGTAGGGCTTCCTCTGTGTGTTGTGGGACTGGCTGCGGAGCTTGCCCCCAAGGTCTGCTCAGGACACCAGCCCAGACAGACCAGAAGGAATCCAAGTCACTTGACTGGAGGAGTTTCTGTGTGCCTGGTCCCGCTGGTCCCAGTAACTCCCAGTATGGGGACAGATGTTGGCCCCTCCTCACCTCTGATCCTGGATGTGTCAGAGCGACTGGGAGTGGAGCTTCCTCTGGGTGTTGTGGGTAAATATGAATATTTTAAACTCTAAACAAGTCTTGTTTATCTATTTTACTTTTGATACTGCACTTTTGGAGGCATAGATAAAAAACTGCCACATACAATGTCTCAAAAATTTACACCTATGTTTTAATTTGTGAGTTTTATAATGTTAGCTCTTTTTTACAACTTTTTAAAAAAGATTTATTTTATTTATATGAGTACCCTGTTGCTGTCTTCAGACCCACCAGACAAGGGCATCAGATCCCATTACAGATGGTTGTGAGCCACCATGTGGTTGCTGGGAATTGAGCAGTCAGTGTGCTCTTAACCACTAAGGCATCTCTCCAGCCCATAACTTTAGCTCTTAAACTTTGACTTAATTATTTGCTTTATGTTAATTATTTGTTTATAGTATGAGGTATAGGTTTACACAGTAATCAATTTGACTTTGTCCAAAAAGATAGCTAGCTTCTTTCCTCACCTTGGTAGTCTGTGATGTACATGATGGAAGTGTCTTACTTCATCTAGAAGCTGACCACACTAAAAAGCCGAATCATGTGATTCCATGTGGAGTCTGACCATTCCAGAAAGCCAACCTAGTAAACCAGGCAGGGACTATCAGCCCTATGGTTCAGTTAATCTAGAGATCAGCTTCCATCATGTGACCAATTAATCAGTCTTGTGTGTGTAATGAAATCCCAGTGCAAACTCTGAAAAAATGGAAGCTTAGATAAGCTCTCTCTCTTTACTGGCTGCGCTCTGTGATTGTTACCCATCAGTGCCAGGAGGTGTTCATGTCCACTTAAAAGGAAAAAGCAACAGAAGCTTGTTTGGAACTGCCTCAGGCAGACTGCCCTGTGTTTCCTGTTTTGGCTGGTTTGTATCTGCACCTTTTCTCCATGATAAATCTGTGATACAATGGTTATAATGAATTGTAAGTATAGCAGTTATGAATGTGGGCAGTGGATTGGGGGAAGAGTCTGCATTGCAGGAGGTATCAGAAGCTAGGGCACCTCACTGGGCTTGCTCTTTATAATCTTGTAGTTGGCTTTGAAAGAAGACAGCTGGTGACAGAAGCAGTGTTTACGAGCCCATACCCGACGTGTCACAGCACGCCTGTGGGAAGAAGAAACAGGGACAGGCAGGTTTGGGAACCTTCATTTCTGGGTGGATGCGGAGGTACATGTGATTTGGAGGGACAGTTTTCTGTGGTCAGTTACTACAAGTAGACTTTTCCAGGGGAATTTTAAAATGATAGACCATACTCCCAAGGAGCTGTCACATTGCCTGCATAGGAAATGAAGAGGCACAAGAAAGAAATGGAATAAATAGTCTCTTAGTTACTTTTATCTGTCATAGCTAATGGATGTAAAGGAAAATGCTGGGGTCAATGTTTATGCTGGTTAAACCTTAGCTTCCAGCTATTTTTATTTTTTATGTACATTTTAATTTGAAATATAATTGTATCACCTCCTCCCTTCCCTTTTCTTCTTCCAACTCCTCACATGACCAACTTGGTCCCTCTCAACTTCATAGTGTATTTCTCCTTAATAGCTATTGTCACATATATGATATATATATATATCAATATTATATCATATATATTTATATATGATACATATAACACAGATAAATATATGAATGCAATGTGCTTAATTGTTTTCTGTTCCGTGTATGGATGTTGTCAGGGAAGACCACATGATATTGGATAACCAATTGGGGTTCGAGTCAATGAGGAAGACTGTGAGGAAGACTGTGTCTCCCACTCAGCACTCCTTAGCTGCCTGTAGTTCTTTGCCTAAGGTTTGGGCCCTGTAAGGTTTCCCACGGCCACATTAGCATGCCTATTGGTCTGCTAGCTTGTGGAACCCCTATCAAAGAGTGCAGTTGAAATTAAGCTAAGAGGCAGGGTCAGCATTAGCCTTCTTATTGGGCCAACCTTAGGCCCATTCTGGTCTAAGAGCTTTGGGGCCTGTTCTAAAGGAAAATGCAATGCTGAAACAATTGTGAAGAAGCTAAGAGGTTTTACAATACAGTAGACAAGCAAAGGGGGAAAACAAATGGTAAAAATGATCCAGGCAGGGTCAAAGGACATTATTAATAATTGGGATGCATGAAGAAACGTGACTGGAGCCAAAATCCATGCCACAGTGCTGCACCCTCAGAAGCTGGCCCGCAGAGGCTGCCTTCCAGGTCTCCATACTGAAAGGCTGTAAGCAATCAGGTTAGCTGTTGGTGTTAGGCAACAAGTCACAGGACCACCAGATCCCAGGAATACATGAGCCTCCTAACTGGAGCAGACTTCACTCTGTGATGAGCAGAGTGAGGAGTCAGTTACTAGACCAAACTGTGTAACAGGAGTCTAAGTGTTCAAAAAATCAATCCATTTGAACCACAGAATTGAAACAATTAGGTTTCATTCAGATATAAGCAAGAATAACAGGAGCTCACAGTAACTTAACCATCCAGCTCTACCCTAAGGCTAAGCCTAGCGCTTTCTAAGAATTGCATAATGTATTGATGGAGATACCAGTTGCTTCCTGTGGCTATGTCTGTTGTGTAACCATGGATATGAAGGTGGAGCAGCCTGAGCCAAGAGTGGAGCTAAGTCACAGTTTGGGAAGGAGTGATAATTGCTGGCTTCCTGTTTTGTTTTGTTTTGTTTTGTTTTGTTTTTTCTCTACTACCTTGGGGTATCATTGCAGGACGAAAGCACCACTGTAGAGAACAGCCACTGTCTACCTTGCAGTTTATATGATTGTGAAACAGCAGTATCTCTCTACTGGGGTAATCATTTTCCTCCAGAGTCATCAAACAATGTCTAGAGCTATTTTGTCACAGCTAGCATGGAGGAGAGGTGGTAAGTAAACACCAGGACACCTTTAAAGATCCTACAGTACATGGGCAGTCTCCTATCCCTCCAACAAGTACATTTCCAGCTTATATTTTCAAGAGTGAAAAGTGTAAAACCCGCCTCTATATACAGAGGTTATATTGCAGATCTATACACCCAGGGTAAAAAACCAAACTACACAAACAAAACCAATATCTCTCTAGCTGGGCTTCACAAGCAAATAAAAAGCACCAGTTACAGTAGTGCTCGAACGCTACAAGTTTCCATAACTAAGCACCAGTTACAGTAGTGCTCTCAAGCTACAAGTTTTCATAACTGGTGGTGTATTTTCAGAGTGCCTTGATTGCAAAAAGAACTGGTTAAGAGTGAAAAACACATTACTTGAAAGGAAATGTCAACTTGCTAATAAAGATTCCTTCTTCAACTGTAGAGACTAAGTCCCTTGGGCCAGTGTGGATTCCTCCACCAACTAAGCAACTATATTTTTGGGTTTCATTTGTGAGTGCTGTTGCTGGTAGGTGGCAGAATAGTATTTAAAAAAAAAAAAAGATACAGAAGCCCAGTAAAGGCATAGCAGGGTCCATTAAATAGTAAAGATCTAGTCATACAAGCAAATTCAGGGATCCAACTCAGTGTTTCTCTTCTTTCCCAGACAGTACTAGAAAAGGAAAAATCTATAGTTGGCCAAAACAGGGAGAGCCAGGGGTCTCCAGGATGTCACCCACAAGCCCATGACTCCTTACCCTGCTCATTGCAGAAGGGGGTCTGCCCAGCTAGAAGGTCTGTGTACTCCTGGGATCTAGTGGTCGAGCATGGTATACTGTTCTTATAGTTCTTTTTTGTGGGGAAATTTGCCTCAGAAGAGAAGAGATGTTGTCTGAGTCTACAGGGCAAGATCTCTTCCAAATCCCTTAAATCTGTTTCTTAAATGAAGGTTGTTAAGCTTGGAAATAGGAAAATACTATGAATATTTCCAATCCCTTCCTCCATACATATAATCTTGGATTTATATATTCTTACATTCAGTTTTTTAATTGATGACTGCAGAGGGCAGAGCCTCCTTGGGACCACAGTAGTGGGTAGGAAAGAAACAGGAGTTTCCTACCTGAGGTAGGAAACCTTCATCCACTTTGTGAGTAGTGGGTGGAGGACAAGGAGGTCAGAGAGGTGGACCATGAAAGCTGATGCTGTGGTGAAATTTAGGAAACACAAATGTCACAATGCTAACTATTTTAGGGATGCAGTGGCATTAAGTGACTGAACGCTGTTGTTAAAGGACCACCACTATCATTCCTAAAAGTGTACCACTCCCAACACAAGCATTGCATTAAAGAGTAACTCAGCGCTTCTCCACAGCTCCTAATTGCCACTGGCTCACCCTCCATGGATTTGCCTGTTCTAGTCACTCATACACGTGGAATCATGAAATACGTGTGCTGTATCTAACTTATTTCACTTATTTTTAAGGTTCATCCATGTTGTGATTTCATATAAAAAAATCAGTTCTTTTTTTTAGAGCTGATTAATAATATTCCATTGAATTGATACGGTAATTTTTTGTTTACCCGTTTGTTGGATGATACCTATTTGATGTTTTTCCATCTATTTTTATATGAGTATTAGTATACAAATATCTTTTAATTACATTTTTACTTATTTATTGTGTGTCTGTGTTTGTGTGTCTTTGTCTGTGAGGTTTGCAAGCATGTGTGTATGAGTGTATATCAGAGGACAACTAATGGGAGTTAGCTCCCTCTTTTTACCATGTGGGTATCAGGAATCAAATTCAGGCTATCATGCTTAGCAGTAAATGCTCTTACATGATGGGCTATCAACCATTAAGCTCCTATGTTCAGTTCATCTAGGCATATATCAGTAGAATTGCTGGCAATTCCATGTTTAATAGTTCTGAGGTGGGTAGTAAATGGAAGTGATTACTGCAGGCTTTTTCATGAGGTCGTGTGATGGTTAATCTCAGCTGTAAATTTGAATGTGGAATCATCAGGGAGACTGGGCCTGGGCCGTCCCTGTGGAGGACTTTGTGATTAGCTAACTGAGGTGGGAAGACCCATCAATGTGAACAGCATCATGTCTAGGCACAGATCCTGGAACGTATGAAAAGGTGTAAAAGAGCTGATTGTTCCTCACTCTCTGCTTGTTGACTCTGCTTTGCTGTGGCCAGCTTCTGTAAGCCCATGCTGATGAGCCTTTCCTAATGATGGACACAGCCTTGAACTCTGGACCATCAAGTTGCTTTTGTCGGGTATTTGGGTATTTTTATCATAGCAAAAGGAAAAGCCACCAAGATAGATGATTGACAACCAGATTTTTTTTTGCTTTAATTTTTCATCTTGAAAAACAGTCTGTACTATTTATGGTCCGGTAAAACAAACAGAACATTTCATAATTTCTACAGCTGAGACCACATGACTTGGGCCAATTATTATGTTCCCCAAAATAATACTCCCACCCACCCCCCGTTATTAGATTTTGCGTGGTAGAAGCTGGGCAATGTAGAGGTTACCTGCATCCTCAGGATCTTTTATTTTAAAATAAAAACCATGCCCCAGCTTCCTGGTTCTCTCATCCCATCTAGGGAGGAAAACTTGAATAGCACTGTTCATTGACTCAGCCCACTCAGCCACCTAGCACGGGTGAGTCACAAACCATTCTTTTCCAAATCCATTCTTACTTTATTATCATGTTCAAATGCTATAGATATTTTCTAGGCATCTTCAAACTTCCTTTAAACTACTCATAGGTTTATAAATACCTTGGCAATGATGTATTATTTCTAACAAATATTTTCAAGACATATTCAAGTAATCTGCATTAAAAAGAAGATGACTCTTTTTCTTGAGTGAGAGAGATAGTTCAGATGGCAAGTCGCTTGCCCTAAGAGCCTGAAGACAGCCTGATTTTGATTCCTTAAATTCATATAATAAAGCTAGACATGGTGGCACATGCTTTTAACATGAGGACAGGGGTGGGAGGCAAAAAGATAATTGCATCCCACTGTTGGTCTGTGTTCTTCTGGCTTCAGGACACAGCTGACCACTCTGCTCCAGAGGCAAAATGCAGAAACATGGGAGATTGACAGCCCTTATCCTGCTAGGCTTAAGGAAAGCATGGAGACACTGCTCCACGGATGGGAAAACGCAGTCTGAGATGTCAGAAAGCCAGAGCTGGTGCAGATGTCCCAAGGCTTGCAATGAGGCCAGGGCCAAGGGAGTTATTTGTCTCTTGGACATGCAGGAGCTGCTGAGAGTCTCAGAACACAGAGTAGAGTCAGGGGGCTTGCAGGCTGAGGACAGCATCTAGCCTGGGGCTGGGGCTGGGGGCTGGGGCTTGGGGGCTGGGAGGGGAGCTCCAGCTTAGCTCTGCAGTGAGGTGATTGTCTTTAGCTTGAAGGTGGTTGTCTGGGAGCACAGATGGTCCTTCTGCAGGAGATTTAGCTGTAGCTCTGTAGGCAAAGGCTTTTTTCACACACCCCTGGCGAATCTTGATGAAAGAGACAAGTTGAGAAAGAAATTAGGGAAATGACTCTCTTTACAATAGTCACAAATAATATAAAATACCTTGGTGTGACTCTAACCAAACAAGTGAAAGATCTGTATGACAAGAACTTCAAGTCTCTGAAGAAAGAAATCAAAGAAGACCTCAGAAGATGGAAAGATCGCCCATGCTCATGGATTGGCAGGATTAACATAGTAAAAATGGCCATCTGCCAAAAGCAATCTACAGAGTCAACACAATCCCCATCAAAATTCCAACCCAATTCTTCATAGAGTTAGAAAGAGCAATTTGCAAATTCATTTGGAGTAACCAAAAACCCAGGATATTGAAAACTATCCTGAACAATAAAAGAATTTCTGGTGGACTCACCATCCCTGACCTCAAGCTGTACTACAAAGCAATAGTGATAAAAACTGCATGGTATTGGCACAGAGACAGGCAAGTAGATCAATGGAATAGGATTGAGGTCCCAGAAATGAACCCACACTCCTATGGTCACTTGATATTTGACAAAATCTAAAACCACCCAGTGGGAAAAAGACAGCATTTTCAACAAATGGTGCTGGTTCAACTAGTGGTCAGCTTGTAGAAGAATGCAAATCAATCCATTTTATCTCCTTGTACAAAACTCAAGTCCAAGTGAATCAAGGACCTCCACATAAAACCAGGTACACTGAAACTAATAGAAAAGAAAGTGGGGAAGAACCTCAAACACATGGGCACAGGGAAAAGTTCCTGAATAGAGCAGCAAGATCAGCAATCGACAAATGGTACCTCAATAACATTGCAAAGCTTCTGTAAGGCAAAGGACACTGTCAATAGGACAAAACAGCAACCAACAAATTGGGAAAAGGTCTTTACCAATCCTCCATCTGATAGAGGGCTAATATCCAATGTATACAAAGATCTCAAGAAGTGAGACTCCAGAGAATCAAATAACCCTATTAAAATGGGGTACAGAGCTAAACAAAGAGTTCTCAACTGAGGAATAGTGAATGGCTGAGAAGCACCTAAAATATGTTCAACATCCTTAGTCATCAGAAAAATGCAGATCAAAACAACCCTGAGATTCCACCTCACACCAGTCAGAATAGTTAAGATCAAAAACTCAGATGACAGCAGATGCTGGCAAAGATGTGGAGAAAGAGGAACACTCCTCCATTGTTGGTGGGATTGCAAGCTGGTACAACTACTCTGGAAATCAATCTGGCAGTTCCTCAGAAAATTGGACATAGTATTACCTGAGGACCCAGCTATACCACTCCTGAGCATATACCCAGAAGATGCTCCAACATGTAATAAGGACACATGCTCCACTATGTTCATAGCAGCCTTATTTATAATAGCCAGAAACTAGAAAGAACCCAGATGTCCTTCAACAGAGGAATGGATACAGAAAATGTGGTATATTTACACAATGGAGTACTACTCAGCTATTAAAAACAGTGAATTTATGAAATTCTTAGGTAAATGGATGGAACTAGAAGATCCTGAGTGAGGTAACCCAGTCAAAAAAGAACACACATGGTATGTACTCACTGATAAGTGGATAGTAGCCCAGAAGTTTGGAATATCCAAGATACAATTCACAGACCACATGAAGCTCAAGAAGAAGGAAGACCAAAGTGTGGATGCTTCAATCCTTCTTAGAAGGGGTAACAAAATACTCACGGGAGATTGAGGGTTGGAGGGACTTAGGAGGAAGAAAGGAGGGGGAGGGGGAAAACGGGGAGCAGGATCAGATATGGGAGGAGATGGGGCTGATATACAGAGGGTCAGAAATTTGAACAGAGGTGTGTAGCAATGGGGGATGGGAAACTAGGGGTAGCCACCAGCAAGTCCCAGATGCCAGGAAAGCAAGAGGCTCCCAGGACCCAATGGAGATGAGATTAGATGAAATGTCCAAAAAAGGGGAGGGAGAACCTGTAGAGACCATATTCAGAGGTTAGGCAAGGTCCTCAGTTGGGGGATGGGGCCACCAACTCATCTCCAAATTTTTAACCCAAAATTGCTCCTGTCTAAAGGAAATACAGGGACAAAATGTAGAGCAGAGACTGAAGGAAAGGCCATCCAGAGACTGCCCCACCTGGGAATCCATCCCACATGCAGACACCAAACCCAGATACTATTGCCTATTCCAAGAAGTCCTTGCTGACAGGAGCCTGATAGAGCTGTCTCCTGAGAGGCTTTGTCAGAGCCTGACAAATACAGAGGTGGATGCTCACAGCCTACCATTGGACTGAGCACAGGGTCCCCAATGGAGGAGTTAGACAAAGGACTGAAGGAGCTGAAGGGATTTGCAATCCAATAGGAAGAACAACAATATCAATCAAGTAGAACCCCCGGAGCTCTCAGGGACTAAACCACCAACCAAAGAGAACAGATGGAGAGCCCCATGGCTCCAGCCATGTATATAGCAGAGCATGGCCTTTTCTGGCATCAAGGGGAGGAGAAGCCTTTGGTCCTGTGAAGGCTCAATTCCCTAGTGTAGGGAAATGCCAGGGTGGTAAGGTAGAAATGGGTGAGTGGGTGGGGTAGTACCCTCGTAGAAGCAAGGGGAGAGAGGCTGAGATAGGGAGTTTGAGGAGGGGCAACAGGGAAAGGGGATAACATTTGAAATGTAAATAAATAAAATATCCAAAAAAAAGAAGAAGAAAAGAAAGGAAGAGAAGAGAAAAGAAAGAGACAGTCCATGGTTCTGAACTGTTTATTGACTGTCCACAGTAGAAAATGGATGTATACTCTATCTCTCAGGGTGGACCCAAGAGGGTCCACCTTTTGCAGGGTGGAATGTCTGGGAAGTGATGCTTATTGGCTAAGCTCTCAGGGCCTCTAGGTACCTCATTAGCATGGAGAGCTCTGTTCTGGGCCTACATGACCACAGGTCATGTTTCCTTATGTGGGAAAAGGCACATGCTCCAGGCCAGGAATCTGACCTAAGTCTCAGGGGTGTCCCCACCGAGTCTCCAGGTCTCAGCCCACTCTACCCACCAAACTTCCTGGCATTGTTTCACCGTATCACATCCCCCTAGCCTCCAGACTAGCTAATTCAGGATTTCCAAGCAAATGAGAAAACACTTGGTAGACGGCTCCTGAAAAACAACAAAGCAATGCTGTCCTATAACCAACTGTCACATGTGCACACGTGTACATACTCACACACACACACACACATACACACACACTCACACACACACACTCACACACACACACACACACACACACACACACACATCACTTTTCTCTCTTTATTATGAGGAAAGGTTTTACCAAGGTAGTCTCTCAGAAGGTTTTATAATCGTTCCTTTGATTAATTAATTTTCATTTAACAACAGAGAATCAATATTGGATTCCTTAGTTCCCATTTTATAGCTAGACTTTATTTTTTTAATTAAGAATATTGATGATGGCCAATGTAAACCATTACATATTTCTTTTTGTATTTAAGATATGTGATAATTTGTGTGTGTATGAGCGATCCTGTATCCTGAGGAGCACTTGTCCATTCTTTCACGAATATATTTCAGAGAAGTAAAAATGTAGCCAAAGAACTTATGTGGTTAAGAAATAAGGGTGATATGAAAAGGCATAGCATCTGTCTGCCTCTCCTGAGACTCCTTTGACCTAGTGCAGTGCTGTAAGGCATCTAAGTGGCCACATGGAGTGGTCACACATGGCTGTTCTATCAGATAGCTCCAGCTGAAGCCTGTGCTCGTGGTAGTCAGCCAGTGTCAGCTGCTGACCTGAGAGGAGCTCAGGCTGCTCCTATCCTCTGGGCTTAGACCTTCTCCACTGACCTGATAGATCTGACATACAAATTGCAGATTAATCAGCTAATACATGTTGTAATTTTAATATAATTGACCTAGTGGTACATGTGACTTCTTACTACATAAAGCTTCCTACAAGTGCTGCATGGCTCAGCACATAAATCCCAATCAGCCTTTCCCACCATATAATAATTAGGTAGTTTTATGACCAATGAGCCCTTCCCATCTGTAACACCCCCTCGCACTCCCCCCCCCCAAAAAAAAACACCTTTGAGGAAAGTCACATAGCCTATGGCCAGATTACAGGTTCAGCTTTCTGTTCCTAATAAGAACTTGCCCAAAGGTTCCTGGAATTTCTCTTCATGTAAATTAAGCATCCCAGCCCTAGCCAATAATGTGTACTGACCCTGGAAATCCTTACCCAGCCCCCAAGACCTAGACAACTCTTGTTCACTCCAATAAAGTTGATTTCTTTCACTGCAGCTGGTCCTGGAGGTACTCATGCTGTCTGAACTCTGTCCCCACTGGCTTTGTCCTTCAGGGCCAGTGGCCAGCAGCTCATGAGGAGAAGGGAGAGACACATGGATCATTTTGCTTGGCACAAAGTTTTCAGGCTCATTTATTGTGTAGTCCATATCTATACTTCTTCCCTCTAAAGGCTGGATAATACTTTCAGTGTGCGAGCATACTACATCACAAACCTTTTTATTCAGCGTAAGCCCAACTCTTTCACTCATTCATTCATCCAAACAGGGCCCCAATAAGTAGCCCAGATTGGTCTCGAATTGGTAGTGACCTTCCTGCCTTCACCTCCTGTCTCTAACTTCTTCATTCCATTGCCTTACCCCTTTGTTGCCATATTTAAGAAATTACAGCCAAATGTGAAGTCAAGGAGACTAGTGCCCACATATTCTTCTAAGTTTTATCTCCATTTTGAGTTGGTATTGTATGTGTTTGTATGTGATATGAGGAAAAGGTCCAGCTTCACTCTTTTGCATAAGGGAAATCAGCCTTCTGAGCCCCAATTGTTGAATGGCGTTAGACACCTGTGGGAAGGATGATTTTGTGGCTGTATGTTATTCCATAGCATGCTATTATTTATACCTTGTTCTCCTGTAGTGCTGTAGAAATGCATATCATTTACTCCTTGCCCAGACCTTTCTTTGGAGAACTCATCCACCTCACAGCTCCAGAAAAGCCAATCCCATGACTTATGACCATCACTCTTGGATGTGGTTGACTGACTACTTCATGGAGACATACTCAGCTCAGACTGACTTACTGGGCTGGAGCGATGGCTCAGTGGTTAAGAGCACCGATGGACTGCTCTTTCAGAGGTCCTGAGTTCAATTCCTAGCAACTACATGGTGGCTCACAACCATCTGTAATGGGACCCCATGCTCTCTTCTGGTGTGTCTGAAGGCAGTGACAGTGTACTCACATACATTAAATAAATAAATCTTAAAAGAAAAAGACCGACTTATCAGATTTTACTGTAGATATGTGCTATTCACAAAGATCCAGTATGAATTAGGTCAGGTCTCATGGCTGGCACTGAGGGAGACAGATATTTGGGAGTGTGGTGGGGGAGGATCCAGTGGAAGATCCTTAGATCACTGTGGGGATAACCTAAGGGTGGGAACTCTTTCTCAAGAGACCCATTAATGTATAGACAGAGTTGATATAAAAGCCTGAGTTTGGCTTCACCTGAGTTCCCTCTCCGTTCTCTTTCTTTCCCCCTCCCTGTCTCCCTCCCTCTTCATTTCTCCTTCCCTTTCTCTTTTCTGCTGCTTTCTTATACAAGAAGGATCATTCTTCTGCCCACACACCACACGTTGACACTCACCATGAAGTCCTCAGAACTGGCATGTGGCCTTTAACAATAGCAAACTGTGAATGGGAGCTCTTCTTTCTCACAGAAAGTAGCAGGCACTATGCATATTGATTGTTGCCTTAATAAAAGGCTAACTGATATATGGATCCTGAGCTGTGCCAGGAGATGTGTAGAAATAAGTATAATGGTAAGAGGAAATCTGGGGATTGATGCTGTGATAATGAACTTTGTATAAAGGGAACTGAGGAGCCCTGCCATAAACTAACAAGCAGACAAAAGACAAGTGGATTAGAAACATCAAATGTGGAGAGGTTGTGATTGTTAACTTTCTCATCAGCTTCTCTGATCCCTTTGTTTCCTCTCTTCTCTGGAATTGTTTTGGGCAGGTATTTGCTCTTCTGCAAACAGGCTTTCCCCCTCTTGCATTTGTTGGGAATCTTGGTTGAAAGAAGTGAAATATAAGCCCAACTCAACCGACTTAAGCAAAAAAACTAAAGCCACGAACCCTGCCTTGACTAATCAAGCAGACAGTCCAGGGTCAATCCAGGACCTGGAGTTGCTTCTCCTCATCTCTCAGCCCACATCCTGGGGCGTGTGTTTACTTCTCAACCTCTTAGGTTCTGTTCCATCTATGCGCATCAGGCTGGAGGGAAAGAAGAGTTTCCAGAGGCAGCTGTGCTTGCCTGGGATCCACAGCCACTATGACTACACCACTAAGCCATGGCCCAGATGGGACCAGTCCCAGGAGGATCAGGCGTAGACCTGAGTCATCTGTCTATGGATGGTGAAGGGGAGCCCCACAGAGGCCACAATGTAAGTCAAGGGGAAGGTTTTGTGGAGGCGATTCTGGGTTCTGTTATGGAATAAAATGGAGAAGTGGGTGCTAAGAAGCCAAAGAACAAAGTGGATCTCCACAAAGCATTTAGAAGCAGTCTATCTGTTTCTCTGATATTCCAAAGCATGTTTATGTGGGTTTCCTGTGCACGAAGACTTGTTCATATCTTCCATTGTTTCCTATGTTGCAGGGATACTTTTGCGAACCATCCCAAATTCCATACCTTAAACCAACTAGGATAAATGGCTATTTCTCAATATTTTATGAGTTGAGCTCAGATGAGAAGCTTTACATTTTTGTCCTGTGTGGTTCCACCATCATGTAGCTAGATGTGGTTTGGAGTTTGACAGGGAATCAGGACCATCCAAGGTAGCCCTTCCCTGCTCTGCCTTACCTCTCTGTAACCCATTATCACGCACACTGCTTGCTTGGTCTGGGATTCTTTATGGTTTGGTAGATGGCTTCCAGGAGTGGGAAAATGGAAACTGCCAGCTATTTCACTTAAGGCTGTACCTCAAAGGTCCCAATCCATCACCTTTTTATTCTGTTCCCAAAGTGAGTCACAAATGAGTTCTATTCTGTTTTTATTCTGTTCCCAAAGTGAGTCTCTGGCTCAAGAAAAGAGGATGTAAATATACTCTAGAAATAGAAATACCCAGCAGACACTACGCATAAGTTAGGCTCCTACCACAAGTTATCCCCTAGAGACATCTTACCACAGTACAGTTCCCTGCTGTTGAGAGTGTGTGTTCCATACTCACTATAGTGACGTAACACTGAGATTATTGGCCAAACTTTTTCACATATTAATGGGTCACCAAAATACTCTGAAGATCTACACCACTAAAGCCTAATGTGTATGGTGAGTATATACATGACATCATCTAGTTTAATAAAAGGCTTCTTACTGGTTCTATCCCCTTTTCTATCTTCCCACAGTTGCCATTATAGTGAGTTTTGTTGTTGTATTTTCTTGCTACTGTTACCATCTATTAACTTATTTTTTTAGTGGCAGTTTTGTTGAGTTATATCTGATTCACATATTGTACAAGGAAGGCATTTACGGTACCCAAAGCAGCAGATTCTGGGACAGAGCTGTGCAAGACAGTCAACTTTAGGACATGCCTTCCTTCCTGAGATGTGGTGAGCTCATCAGCAGTCACCTCACTGTCCCTCTGTCCCACTGTCCCTCCCTAGGGAATTATCAAGCAACCCTGTGTCTATTTACAGTTACCGGTCAGGCAAAGGGAAGTGTAGGGTGGCTTTGTTGTTTTTTGTTTTGTTTTGTTGTAGGTTTCTTTCACTTTGCGAGTCTACATCTATTTTATAGCTTGGACCAGAATTCCATTCCTTTTTGTTGCTGAACTGTATCCACTGTATAGATCTTTGGACTGTTAGTTTTCATCTGTGCCTGGCTTTTAGGTTGTTTACACTTTGTGAATAATGTTACTGTGAACCCTCTTGTAAAGTTTTACTTGAACTTATTACCATGTTCAGGATTTCCGCCTCTAGAGAGGAGTTGCTGTGTCCTACAGTAACTTTGTATTTAACCTTTGGAGCAAATGTTTTCACAATGTTTTCCACTTTGTCCAGATGGTGTTCTGAGGTGACTGCAGCCTTTCATGTCCCTCCTGGAGGTGTAAGAAGATGGCAGCTTCTTCCCAGTGGTCACCGTTTGGTGCTCTGTGTGTTCTTGCTAACAATGGGTATGCAATGACGTCTCAGTCTGCTTTTTAATGTGCATTTCCCTGGTGACTATTGATGTATCTCTTCACATACACACTTCAATTTTTATGAATAGTATATACATTTACACTTGTAAATAATATGCTGACTTGTCTCCCATGCTTAGAGTGATTACTAGAATTTTATGCAAGTATGATATGTGTAGGTATGCATATAAGATATTTATTTCAATAAATTTAACATTTTTGATATTCATTCATATTGATGTATGTGTTTGAAGTTCATTATCTTTTTTTTACATACCTGTCTTATGAATAAGAAGGTATATTTTCTTCCTTTGATAACATTTAGGTCACTTCTAATTCTTCTGTTCTCACATACAAGGACGCTGTAAATATTTTTATACACAGAGGAACAGATGCCCCAATTTTTCTAGGGCATAAATAGAAGTGGACTTCTGGATCACATTTCAAATCTACTAGATGTTGTCAAATAGACCCCACTATTGTCATTTCTCCAGCACTGAAGAGCATCAGCCTTTCTAATTGGTACGAACCTAGAGGAACGAATTGCATCCCAGCATGGCTTCATTTTGTGTCTCCCTAATTACTACTGAAGTAGAGCTGTCTTTCTCAATGTTATGAGTGGCTTATGTTTCCTCTCCCATGTGCTGAAGGCTCTGGTCCATTTTTCTGTCCTGTGTCTTTTTCATCATTGCTCATAGAAATTATTTACAGTGTGAACAGTGATATATAAATATGTATATATTCCATATGTGTATGTATATTTTATATGTTTTGAGACCTCTAAACATTAGTCTCTTTTTAAAACAGATTCCTTTTACATCAGCTGCTGATGAAAAGTAATTGTTAATTTTAATGTAACTAAGTCTATTATCATGATATTTGATTTGGGACCCTTTGTATCTTAATTTTACTCTTACTTCAAGGTTATAAAACTGTAGCCCCCAAAGCATCTCCTAAACTGTTTAAATCCTTACCTTTCATGTTTAAATATTTGCTTGAAGTAGAATTGATTTCAGTGTGTCCAGGGGAACATATAGGTTACAATATAGATTACTCACAATCCTAACTGTAGCTCCCTGGCTTGGTTTTTGACTTAGGTCTTATGTCTATGTAGCTCCCAGTATGTGCAGCTCATTCTCTAATTCTTCTTTCTGTTCTACTGGAATCTGCATATTCTTTTGTGTATATCATGCTGGCTTAGCACTTGTATCAATATTAGATGAACAGATTTATTTGGTAATTAAGCCTCCCATTGTTTCCTTTTGGGGAGTATCTGGAGGATCCCTTGCCATGGACTCCACCATAGACCAACTGCAGGCTGATACAAGTGCTTCCCACCCCCACAATCATAACCCCAGCCTGGAGACCACTCTTCCTCTTTACCCTTCCACATAAATTTTAGAACAAAATTGTTGACATGAAACAAAAGCTTATTATAATTTGTATCAAAATCATTCTGGCTCAGCAGAGAGAGGACAGACACTTCACAACATTAAGCCTTCTGGTATCTCACAAATGATGAACCCTCTTCGTTTTTATCTTGTTAATCCATTTCATAAGAGTTTAAAGACTCTCCATCTGGATTTGCATGCCTTCAGTAAGTTTATCTCTAGGTGCCAAGTGGTTTCCCGACTATTAAAAATGGTGCCTATTTAGAATTGTGTGTTCCACTTGTGCTAGTGTGGGGAGATACATTTAACTTTTCTCATATTTCTTTGGGTCTTGTCTTTTTGCTTGTTTTTGAGATGGGGTCTCAGTATGAATCTCTGGCTGGCCTGGATTTGCTGTATATACCAGGCTACCCTTGAAACTCATAGAGGCCTGCCTGCCTCTGCCTTCCAAGTCCTGGGGTTAAATACCTGTGCCACCATGCTCTGTCCTCTTTCCTCCCTCTCCCTCCTCCTCCTTTTGAACATAGGGAACTTCCTCAACTCTTTAGCTCATATTTTTGGGTGAACTCTCTGGCTCTTAGATCTGATCATATAGAGCTCACATCAATTTTAAATAATTATTTTGTCCTAGTATGCCCTATCTTTTCATTTCTTTCCCATGTACTTGTTAGAACCTCTAATATTAGCTGAATACAAGAATTGCTTTTATTCCATTTTTATTCTTTTTTACTTCCAAAGGTGTGTTGATGAGATGGTTTATATATGCTTGGCCCAGGGAGTGGCACTATTAGGAGGCGTGGCTTTGCTGGAGTAGGTGTGGCCTTATTGGAGTAGGTGTGTCACTATGGGTTTGGGCTTTAAAATCCTCATCCTAGGTGCATGGAAGTGAGCCTTCTCCTAGTGGCCTTCAGATGAAGATGTAGAACTCTCAGCTCCTCCAGTCCCATGTCTGCCTGGATGCTGCTATGCTCCCACCTTGATGATAATGGACTGCATCTCTGAACCTGTAAGTCAGCCCCAATTAAATGTTGTCCTTATAAGAGTTGCCTTAGTCAGGATGTCTGTTCCCAGCAGTGAGACTCTAACTACAGCAGTTGGGTTCAGAAACGGAAATCTTCACAGAAGAAATGACTGTTTAGGGCTGACGAGATGGCTCAGTGGGTAAAGAGCACTGACTGCTCTTCTGAAGGTCCTGAGTTCAGATCCCGGCAACCACATGGTGGCTCATAACCACCAGTAATGAGATCGGACGCCCTCTTCTGGTACGTCTGAAGACAGCTACAGTGAATTACGCTGAAGCGAGCAGGGCTGGAGCGAGCAGAGCCAGAGTGAGCAGGGTGGCAGAGGTCCTGAGTCCAATTCTCAGCAGCTACACACACGATGGCTCACAGCCATCTGTACAGCTACAATGTACTCATACACATAAAATAAATAAAATAAAAAAGATTTATTTATTAGAAAAAAAAAAAAAAAAGAAATGACTGTTTAAAAGTTACCTGCCACAGACTCCTCGGCGCAAGTTCCTCGGCGTTTTTCTAATCTGTTATCTAATTTTTCTAGCCACTTGTATCAGTTTCCTGCTTTTCAGGAAAAGAAAATTTTAAGTCATACAAACCAAATGTACTCACGATGATAATCTTCTGAACAGTGCTGACACACCCAAGTTTCTCTGTTCCACTTCCGGCAGAGCCTCGTGGCTACTGTCAGTTCCCTCAGTGACTCTGAAGGCATGCCACTGGAATGGCTTTTTCTCCATACACATCACAGCATGCCCAGTCCTCTCTTCCTTTTGTATTCACTGGCACACACCCTCTGGATCAGAGATCCTCAAAATAGCCCTTCTTTCCTGTTACAGCTGTCACCTGAGCTAATTTATTACGTATGTGTTTGTGTGTGCGCATGCGCACACGCAAGCGCGTGATTAACCTTGCATGCACACATTCGCTCTGATGTGTGCAGGAGTCAGTTCTTTCTTATTCCTTTGTGAGTCCTGGGGATCGAACTCTAGCCATCCGACTCAGAGATTTTTCTGACATCCATTTGTCCTGGTCCTCCTCAGCCTGCTTTCCCTGTGCTTGCAAATGGTCAAAGAGTTGGCTTGCTAAGGCTTTGCGCTCTTCCTCTGTGGGCACAGTTCTGGGTTTCTCTCCGGCAAGGAGGTGGAGTTCCTTTGTAAGATCGCAGCAGCCCTGGGAACCAGCTTCAGCAACGGCATAGAAAAGGCAGCTTTCATCAGCAAGTATCTGAAGCCCAGCGCCTAACTGAGTTTTCCTAGCTAATTCCTGATTTCAAACAAGGGAGTGATCTTTGCCTGTTTACTTTGCTCCGTCTGGTCAGCAGAGACCTATTAATTATTGAATTGAACAAATAAAAGCTTTCTGTAAAGTTTCTGCTGGGCTGCACCTTTGAGCCCCAGTGCTTTTCCACTAGCCTGGCCGGAAGAGGCGATAAACAAGCTATTGCCTTAAGGTAGCTGCGTCCACTTTCTCAGAGTCACTAATTAGTTTTATTAGCCTTCATTAGTGACCTGTGCTCTGCTAGTGATGTCTTTTAAAGAAGGCATTAATTGTTGGTGACTCTTGTCTTCTATAACATCAAATGTACCTTTCAAAGAACACCATAGCAAATGACTACGCTAATGAATAAACAAACAAAATGTAGACAAATATTCCTGGAGTTTGGTATTTAATCAGGCTTGTTAGAGAAACTATAGAAATTATATGTGGGTTTAACAGTCATTTAGCAGTCATTGTTCTTTAACTGTTTTCTAAAAAAGTTTTTTTAAATGAGTTACCATTGGTTTAGAATTGGCTTAGTAGAGAGACATAACATCAGATAAGTATAATTTAAATCTAAGTGTAATTTTCTCTCATCAAGAAGTCCAGGTCTCTCTACTTGGAACTCCTGTGTCTCCTGCCATGGTGACAGGCCTCTAGTACTGCTCTCTTCAGAATGTGGCTCCTACAACACCTCACAGGGGCAAAATCCTACCATCTTGTCAGCATTCCTACCAATTGGAAAATGGAAGAATACTTTAAAGATACTTCCCCCAAGTTGCTTCAAGTACTTCTGTTTACATCTCAGGAGGCAGAACCAAATCAGATAGGGTTCTGGGAAATGTAGTTTTTACTGGAGGCAGCCATGTCTCTGTCTAGAATTTGAGAGTTCTGTTGCTAAGATTGGTTGGATAACACAGGTATTGGAGACAAATAGGAGTTGGTCATACTTTTGGTTAAAATGTGAACTCACTGCTCAGTGAAGTCTTGACTGACTAGTCACAGCTTGCTCTTTCTTCTACTTCCTCACTGGTAATTCACGTTGCTTCTACCTTTTGTTTTCTTTTCCTTTTCTCTAAAGAGGAGGACTCTATCCCACCTCTGCACATGTGCTTACTGCTGGGATCTAGGAACGCTTGAGTAGACGCTCTGTCACTGTGAATATCTATCACATCTAAGATCTAATATTGCTAATACTGCTGCTTCGAAGGTGTGAGCTATTTATATTCTGGTTCGCTTTACTCTCTTCCACCTCCAAGCCTATAAGTCCTATGAATCAGGGGCTTGGTTTTCCTCGTGCCTGTATTCCCAGAATCAGACTAATTAGTTTCTTATTAAGTTGTCCCTACTCCATGGAATAATTCACTGTTTATTTGATTAAACAAAAATAAAATGATCTGAGTAGAAATACTCTTAAAGTCTTCCGTTGCTGATCCAGCATCTCCTCAGCCCTTCTCCAGCCTCTATGGACCACAGCAATATATTCGGACGCTCACACAGGAGGGTTCGGACAGTTCTTCCCTGCTGCTTCATCTGCTCATTGCCTGCCATGCAACCCTTGATATTAACATTTAAGGTTTAAAGGAAAAGAAAAAACAAACAAAGAAAATGACAGGATGTGGGGAATTTGGAATCAATTAATGAGCTTTCAAATAGAACAGTTTCATAGAATGACATAGATTCTAGTTTTCTCAATGCATTAACTGTCATTGAATAAAAGTTTCACTTCACACCCTGGTCTATTCTCCTGCCTTGGAAAGGACAGCACACCCCCAGAGCGTGTCCCCTTCTTGGACAGTCCGAGTCTTGCCATGGATGAAGGCCAATGCTCGATCTCTCAGTCTATGCTGACTCAGCCTACAGATGCAGGAGACAGACTCTCGTGGAGGCTACAGGACTCTGGGTGGGTCTGTGCTCCAAAAGCTGCTTTGAACAAATATGCTGCAGTCACCTGAGTTTTACCCCTAAAGTGGCATGTCAAAAACAATTTCTTTCAGGCACTTCTGTTTCTGAATTGGCAGAGGGTTTATTTTATGCATAATTTTTCATCCTTGCTTTGAAAGAAAAAATGTAACTCTTCTAGAAGTTCTAGTCATGTATCGGGATATGAGTGAAGGTCACACCTGAACTCAACAACTTCTTAAAAATAGCTGAGGCAGGGGGATCAGTTTTTGCTATGTCATGTTTAAACATCAGCGGTCAGAGTCAGCACAAAGCAGGGAAGCCAGGCAGAAGGAAGGAAGCCGGCCTTTAGAATACGTCCTGTGATGGCCTCGAAGCTTGCAGGATGGAGACATGCAGAGCTTTAAGCTGCTTTGAAAGCTGTGAATTTCAGTTTTCCTATAATCTGAGACTGTGACGGGCTGAGAAGCCAGAGCCTTTACGTTTGTCAAACCATAGGACTCTTTTGGCATTTGTTCAAGATTTTAACTTAATGACGCCTGTTTACGTCTTTAAAAGTTTAGTGTTTTAAATCCTTTTTTTAAAAACTCCCTACAAAATAGAAATTTTTCTTCCCAGGCTTTAAAGTACCATTTTCCTGTTGTGTTCTCTGCCTCCTCCTGGTGCCCACTGCCTCCTCCTGGTGCCCACTGCCTCCTCCTGGTGCTCACTGCCTCCTCTTGGTGCCCACTGCCTCTTCCTGGTGCCCATTGCCTCCTCCTGGTGCCCACTGCCGTGTCCTGTGCCTGCACTCCTTGCCTTTAAATCAGAGGGAAGTTCGGGAACTCTGGCTCTGGAAGTCAAGATGAAAGAATGTGGAGGCGAAATGTATGAAATGCTAAGCTTGCATTTGAAATGAAGCCAGTCCTATTCCACACTGTGCCCAAAATAACTTGTCTTCTAAGGAAATTTAGTCATCAAAGTCTAAACACAAATCAGGAGTCAAGGCTAAGCTTTTACCCATCTAAAAGTACCACCTCCCCGTGTATTTCAGCAGTTAACACTTCAGATGGGATTAGCATGCTCTAAAATACACAGCCATCTCTTCCGGTTACGAAAACGCCTGTGTCAACTATTCTTAGAAGCTTTAAGGGACTTCTGAGTCAATGGGGACAGCAAATTTTCCTGCAAGCTGTCTATCAAATCAGTACACATCCTGGCTATGTGAGTTATATGATGGAGGAGGAAGAGCAGTCAGTGGATGGAGCGGGCTTTAATCTGAGGTATTGGGCTTGTGGGAAAGAATGTTTCTGAGGGCAGCAGGAACAGGTAGTGCTGAGGCTGCACTGATACAACCCAGTGGATAAAACTGCTTTCAGTTTAGATCCCAAAGAGATGACACTTCCCAGCACATCCATGGTAAATGGTCCCTCTTTCTGCTCTGACTGACAGATGTCAATTCTATCTCGCGAGTGTTCAAAGTAACAGCAAGGGAGCCAAGCATGATGGCGATGGCACACCATTCCTAGAGGGATGGATTTAAAAAGAGAAGCAGCATTTTTGGCAGGCAGAGATTACCAAGAATACAAAAACCTCCTTGGCAACGACACTGTGCTCAGTTCTGCCTCGAGAAGGGAAGTAAAGAAGTCAGCAGGACGAACACTGGGAAGGCAGAAGGGGACTTCCTCAGAGTACACGAGGTCAGCGCCTGCCTGTTGGGAAATGAAGAAGGCGGCTTCCTGTGCACTCAGGTGCTTAGCAGAGCTGGGTGCAGGTCGGCGCTTCCGAGTTACTAGTCAGTGTTCCAGAAGAAAGTGATTTATATATTTAAGAGAAATTCATGGGAAAACATTTAGAAAAAATCATGATCATTTGATATTTCTGCAACCCAAGAGAAGCCCTAGATTCCTATCGTTTATATTGGACTAGCTATCCTCTTGAGTCAACAGCAAACAGAAAACAGGGGGGAAGTTCTCAGCTGAGATCACTCAAGTCATACAGCAGCCATGAGTTACTGAATCACGTGGTACTGATTCAGCGGGTACTTACAGTAAAACAAACGGCAGGCACGCTTCTAGCTTGGTAAACTAGGGTTTTGAGAACTCCCATTTACATCGTCAGAGTGTATGATTGTGGTCTTGGATTCTCAGGTCCTCCTGTGCTACACTCATAGGGCAGCTTGAACTGTAACAGTAATAGAACGGTGAGAGATAGGCACCTCCAGTTAGGCCCACCCTACAGGAAACCAGGCTGTCCTGACTACCAACTCCTAAATAGCAACCACCCAACTAACCCTCTGAGGAATCTTGCTCTTCCTAGGCCTTAACGTTCTCAATTATAAAATGAAAAAAGGTCTAAGTGATAGGCTGTATGTGAGAGAATGTTGTGACTATATGTAAATTACATAAATATAGGTGAAAATTTTTTAAATTAGGAGATGACAAAAAGAAGCGATGGCCTAGAACAGTGACTCTAAGCTCCCATCAGACAGACCTTTGGCTTGGTGGCCATGGACTTTCTATAGCAAGTACTTGACTCACTCTTACAGCACCAAAAGCCATATGTAGGATGTGAATGAGCGTCTTCATTTACAGAGCAGGAAGTGAGCTGGGTTTTACCCACGAGCTATTGCTTGTCAGCCTCTGAACCAGGAGCCTATTGAATCCCACTCATCTTCTTAGATAACTTCTTGTGTAAGTTATTTCCAATTCCCAAGCCTCTGTCTAATCTATCTATTGCTATAGGATTCTGCCATGTCTCCTCAATATGGGACACATGACAGAATGAGGGAACCTCGTTAAAGCAAAAGAGTTTTGATGAGTAACATTATGAATTACACACACACACACACACACACACACACACACACACATATACATGAGATGAATCAGTTATAAGTGTTATATGGGTAGAAAGAAGGGTCCCCACTGCTTAGTTACTATTCTCTTGCTGTTACAAATGCCATGACCAAAGCAACTTACAAAAGAAAGCATTTAATTTGGAGTTTCCAGTCCCAAAGGGTTAGAATTCATGAATGTCATGGCAGGAAGCATGGCAGCAGGCAGGGGGAAATGGCACTAGACTAGTAGCTGAGAGCTTATATGTCATGCACAAGCATGAGGTCGAGAGATAACAGGGAATGACTTGGGACTTTGAAATCTTAAAGTGACACACCTCCTCCCACAAGACCACACAACCTCCTATCCCGTCCCAAATAGTTCCATCAACTAGAGACCAAGCATTCAAATATGTGAGTCTATGGGGGCCATTGTCATTTAAACCACCATCCATCAGGACCTGTTCATATGTGTACGTGTGCGAGTAGTGTGTATGCATATATGTACTGATGTATGTACCTGTAGAAGCCATCAACCCACCTTGAGTGCCTTCTATCAATAACCACTTTGTTTGTTGTTTGTTTGTTTATGAACAGGATATCTCACTGAACCTAGAGTTCACTGATGGTAAGACTAGCAGCCCTGCCAGTGTCTGCTTCCTCGGACGTTGGTGTTATAGACTTGAACTGCTGTGCCGTGCTTTCATATTGGGAAAGAAACCTATGGAGCCATCTCCTAAAATAAAGAAAAGAACTTAAAGGGTCAGAGATATAGATCAGTGGTAAAGTACTTATCTAGCAAGGTCCTGAGTTCAATATGCACACTGGAAAAATAATTTTTAAGTAAATGAATTGGTAAACTCACACTTGCTATTGAGGTAAAGAAAGTAAGACTCAGGAAAAATTAGGAATCTACACAAAGTCATTAAGGTAGTAGGAGTGACAAAGGATAAACTTGAACTTGATTTCTATTGTCTACTCACTGAGCTATTTGGGTAGCTCTGGACATCGGCTCAGGAGGGCTTGGGAAAGAGTAGATAAAACAGTGACTCTTCCCATGATTTCCCCTTTCTCCTCCTTACTTCCAAGGGCCTATATTTGCTGACTCACAGAGAGCTCTTTCCCGAACCACCTGCTAGAGCTCCATACCCACTTACAGATATTTCCTACAAGAGGATACCAGCAAACCAAAATAAGAAGAACCCCTGTGCCCAATCAAAGTCCTAGTGACTCAAAAGAGGAACAAAGAACGGGCAACTAACAGAATCCATTTATCCTGGAAGGTCTTCTTTCAAGTCCCTGGAAACTGCTCAGTCCTGAGAAAACCAGAGAAGATTCATTACCATGATGGTTAGTTCTCGCTGTCAGTTTGACTGGACTAAGGAATACTCAGAGAACTGGTAAACCATTACTCTGGGTTATAGACTGTCATGAATCTGAGTGTACTTCGGAGGAAAGGTGTGTCCTCTGCATGCATGGGTGCTATTGTAGCAATGGTTGTGGGGGTGGCACAAACAGAGCACAGAGAGGTGAATTGGTCTTTTTCTCTTGTAGCTGGGATCTCATCTTTCCCTCCTGCCTCTACATCAGAACTGTATTCCCAGTTTCCCTTATACTCTAGTAGCCCCCTGGTCCCTGAGTTTTCAGGATTTTAGGTTTAGATTAAGCATCTCTGCATCTCTGTCTTTCAGAAGCCTGTTGTGGGGACTTCTCAGCCTCTATGATCATGGGAACAACTCCCCTATTGAGTTATCTCTCATATGTCTTGGTCTAATTGTCTGTCATCTACCCATCCATCCATCCATCCATTCATCCATCCATCCATCCATCCACCCACCCACCCACCCACCCATCCATCCATCCATCCATCCACCCACCCACCCACCCACCCACCAATCCATCCATCCATCCATCCATCCATCCATCCATCCATCCATCCATCCACCCATCCATCCACCTAACCATCCATCCATCCACCCATCCATCCACCTACCCATCCATCTGTCTTCTGTCTCTATCCTATTGTGGTGGTTTAAATGTGCATGGCCACCATGGGCTCATATGTCTGAACACTTGGTTCCCTGTTGGAGAAACTGTTTGGGAGGCTCTGTTGGAGGAAGTGTGTTGACTGGTGGTGTGCTTATGTTTCAGAAGATTTGTGACACCCCTAGTGTACTTTCTGTCTGCTGCATTGTGGCTCAAGATGTGAGCTCTCAAATGTTCCTGCCACCATGTTTTTGCTCTGGTGTCATGGCTCTAACTCTCTGAAACATAAGCCCCAAATTAAGGGCTTTCTTTTTTATAAATTACCTTGGTCATTGTGTTTTGGGTTTTGTTGTTGTTTGTTTGTTTTTTTGAGACAGGGTTTCAGAGATAGCCCTAGCTATCTCTGAACTCATTCTATAGACCAAATTGGCCTTAGACTCACAAAGATCTGCCTGCCTCAGCCTCCGAAGTGCTGGGATTCAAGGCATGTGCCACCACTGCCCAGCAGGTCATGCTGTTTTTATACAGCAATAGAAAAGTAACTAAGACAACTACGACTACATGAATATTCTGTAGATTTTGTCTCTCTGAAGAACCCTGACTTACACAGTAACCCTGGGAGTCAGATAATGTAGCACTGTCCTCTTTAATGCTACGCTGGTCCAAGGTGCCTACAATTTGTTTCAGGAAAGTAGGACCTACTCTCCCTTGGCTTGAGTGTGGACAGTCTGGTGACTGCATGAAGTGCAGAACGGTGCTGCGGCTCAGGTCTTATGCCATATGTTCTGTTTGTTGTCATGCTTTCTCTTTGAGCCCTGAGCCACCATGGACAAGTCCAATACTGCTGAGATTGCCAAGCTTAAGTGACACGTATGGCTTCTTCCTATTATCAGCCCCAGTTGGGCCCAGCTTTCCATTCAACTCACAGTAACAAACGTGAGTGAAGCTTTCAGTGGCCACAGAGCAGCTCACACACCAGAAGAATACCACCACTGAGGTCACCAAGCTATTCCAGTTGAAGTGAAATATGAGAACTACTCAGTTGGATGTATCATTAGAACATCTAACGAAACGTTTGTGCAAGCAGCCTGGTTCTGGCAAGAGGTAAGAGAGGCAAATCTGACCTAAGTAAAGCACTCTTAGCTCTTCTGCCTGCCCTTGTAAACAGCAGGCCGGCTTCCGGCATGCGTTCCATTAGTTCTGAATAACCCCACAGCTCGGCCGCATGGGCCAATGGTGTAGGTAGGCTGAGACACTGATGTTGCCTTCCTCTTCCTGTCCTCTAACACCTATGGATAGGTTTGGCCCCTATAGACTCACGTGTTTGAATGCTTGGCCCACTGTTAGGAGGTATGTCCTTGTTGGGATCGGTGTGGCCTTCCTTGTTAGAGGAAAGGGCATCACTGTGGGGGTGGACTTTGAGGGCTCCTAGTGCTCAAGCTCTGCCCAGTGTGGAAGAGACAGCTTCTCCTGGCTGCTTTCGAATCAAGATGTAGAACTCTTGGTCTCTTTGGTACCACGTCTGCCTGCATGCTGCCATGCTTCCTGCCATGATAATGGACTGAAACTCTGAAACTGTAAGCCAGCTCCAGTGACATTTTTTCCTTATAAGAGTTGCCTTGGTCATGGTATCTCTGCACAGCAATGGAACCCTAACTAAGACAGTACACCAGGCTGGCATACTTCCTTCTCCATGAACTGTTAGCTCAGTGCCATGTGTATCATGGACTTCTTGATTTCTGCCTCTTGCAGTCCGGTCCTTGTCAGATTTTTCCACTGTGACAGGCTGCATGCCTGGGGCCATCGTCCCCACAGAGTGGCTCAGACATCATCACATTTATCTATGGTGGTGAGCAGCTGACTGCTTTTTTCCAATTTGACCTCGTAATTGAAAATCAGATGGGTAAAACTGCAGGCTCCTGAGGACAGTGCTATGCCTTAAGTGTCCTTGGGCCCTTTAGATGGATGGATACTCTCTCACCACTGTGGCCATTCTAAGGGGCTTTCCTTCTGCCACTTCACAAGCCTGATCTTGGTGTCTCTTTAAAGAGTGGTTCTTAGGGGAGGTTAGCATCTGTATTTAGCAGGAGAATGGGAAGTAGAAAGGGAGTCACTGGTTTGGGATCGTTTTGAAAGTTTACAGCATTCACTTCTCCCTGAACTTTGCTTCTGATTCTTCTCCTGCTTAAAAGTCTTTGAAAGTCCTTGCATTGCAAAATGGTGACAGTTGGCACTAGAGTTTATTTGCCATGTGTTGGAATGGCAGGAGGAAACGCCAGGGATGAGATCCACAGAGTCAGCTATTTGGGAAAGCAGCCCCTGGAGATCATAGGCACATGGGACTTTAAGAAGCCGTGGAAGGCAAGAAGCAGAAGATGTTGAAGTGATGGCTTCAGGACCAACACTTAAGCCCTGATTCCCAGACAAGCTCCTAGACACAGCATCTATGTAAACGTCAAGGTCCATACACTCATCTCCCTGTCTCCAAACTCTGTAGAAAATACACAAGACTGCAAAGGCAGGAATGCTGGCAGTGTGGAGAGAGGGGCTAACTTATCATCCTGAGAGTTATTCATAAATGTTTGGGTGGCAGACAGTGAAGGGAAACACAGTAACGGGTAAGCAGGCGGAGGAGCCCACCATGGCTAGTCTTAAGGCTGCCATTCGGCCTGAGCTCCAGGAAAGCTGAACTCCTGCAGCCCCTAGGCAGAGGGAGCTAGTATAGGGGGATGGTGAACTGTAGAGAAAGTGCGCAGTGGAATACTACCTTCGGCAGAGCTGCGCTGACTCTCAGTCACCTCTGGTGCATACAAGTTCTCCTACTACTGGAGCAGGCGGCCATGAGCTCGGCTCTAGGCCAAAAGCAGGAGCTTCCCAAGATGTAATGTCATGATGGCTGTCTGGGGAAAGAGTGTGAAATTCCACAGTAGAGAAATGAAGCCCCGTGGTAATTCTGTTCGGGTTCTTCAGAAGGGTGGGAAGAACGCCTGGCTCCCAGTCTCACACCCTTTTGTATCACTTTTTCTGGAGAGATATGAATAAACGTTTACCTACTCCAGATAGAGCAGTAACAGACCAAAGGAACAGTTTCATCCAGGTCTGGCCTAGTGAAGCAGGAAATATACTGGGGTTACTTTTAGGGGCATGGGTAACTCACATGGATGTATTGTAGAAATACATCCTGAGTCACATGAGCCTCCTAAGTCCCTCCTGGAGGGAATGTGTCAATCTAGAGGCTCCACAATGCATCCGAAAGCATAGCAGCTTCTAGTGTACCCGTCTCATTTCTTGACAGCAGCCGTCCAGGGAAAAGCCTCAAAGCACCACAGCCCTGAAGCGCAAACGGCTAACCAATGGAAAAGCACCCACGGCGCTGAAGAGCAAACGCCAGCCAATGGAAAAGCACCCACAGTGCTGAAGCACAAACGGCTAACCAATGGAAAGGCACCCACAGCGCTGAAGAGTAAACCACTAACCAATGGAAAAGCACCTACAGCCTGAAGAGGAAATAGCCAGCCAATGGCATGAGTCTGCCCACCCATTCATGTGTTCTGTTGACTCAACAAGCTACAGCGCTCGCTCAGGTATTTGCAAAAAACTCTGTCTCAAGAAAGAGATACAAAGAAAACTTACAGTAGAATGGGTTATTTAAAAATAACCCATTTTAAAAAAATCACTGAGGGGACATTTGCAAAAGAAAACGCAACTGGGAATGAGAATGAATTCTTTGAAATAAAAAATATTGAATAGACATCAAAGTAAACAATGGAATAGAATTTATGAATAAAATAAAAGCTTATGAGTTTGTATAGACTTTAAACAGCTGGGAGATTGATCAATGCAGTGATAGAGAGGGAGGGAGGGAGACAGACAAACAGACAGACTATAACAAAAACCAGTTAATAGCTACAGAAGGAATGATGGAATTAGAAAACCTCTACTTTGCAGACATCATGTTATTCATTCAAGCAAGGGCCATTTAAGGATGCAAAATGTGTTTGTAAAAATTTGATAAGGAACAACATAGGTTTCAAAATATCACCAATAAATTACTAATGAACTATTGTGATATTGTGATATTGACTGTGGCAGTTAATATTATCAACTTGATATCATCTAAAATCACATAAGAGACAATCCTGTGGACACGACCCTCAGGGACTGATTTTCTTCATGGAGTTAACTAAGCAGGGAAGACTTGACCATTGTGTGGTACGTTACACGTTACACACGCGAGCGTCATAGACTGGATAAAAAGAAAGCAAGCTGAACTCACATATTCACATTCCTCTGAGGGTGCGATGCAACCAGCTGCCTCTGGAGGGCGCTAACAGGCCCAAGCGTGGCAAACAGGGTACCAGCAGGATTTACCCTCCTCCTCTGCCCTGTTCCTTGCTAAATCGTTAGATTATGTTCCTAAAGCTGGTCACCCAGGTCTATTCCCAAATTTGGCCATTTTCTTATGCCTAACTCATTTCGCAGGCTGGTCACCAAGGTCCAACTATCAAAACATCAAAGTTAGGCAATCAAGTAATAGCCATTTATCTACTCTAACGTGCCCAATCTGAATTTACCAACCTGTCCTAGCTCATTCTAACGCAGACCTCCCCTCTTTCCTCCCCCATTACCTTTTTCATTTTAAAATGACACTGTAAAGCTATTTGCTGCTGTTTCTGATGGCGATTCAGCCACCTTGTCTCTGTTGCTTTGCTTAATAAAGGATTTCTTTGTGATGGACACTCGTGTTTGAGTGTGGTCTGGGCCTAATCTGGGGTCCAGAGGAGATCACTCTTCAGTGGACAGATCCCTTCAGCCTCAAGTTTCTGCTACTGGGCCTTCCTGGACTCTATAGACTATGCCCTGGACCTGTGAGCCAAAGTTGTCCTCTGAGTTGCTTTTGACAGGATATTTTATTATAGCAATGCTACAAATAATTAATAGATTCGACAATGTAAAAATAGCTAAAAACTTATAAATATTTTGAATCAGATGATTAAAGTCAGCATTACCAATAAGGGGTCAATATCAGTTACTCTGTGGTATTCCTACTGTGCTGGCTTGAGTCTACCCCAAGGGAGACACACCCACAAGCAGGCGCTCAGCAGAATGCATGGCTGTGCTCTTCAAAACTTCTACTGCGATGAAAAACAGTGAAAGGTTGAGGAATTGCATTTAGTGAAAGAGAAGAGAGCTACAGAGCTAGGGGAAGAAGGGCTAGGGATGGCGATGGCGCTTCAGTGGTAAAGCACTTGCCTAACATGCAAAGTTCTATTCCTAATGCCAAAAGAAAGAGCTGCCAGAACTAACTGCAAGCACTTCCTGGATTGAATATCAGAGAAGAAAAGTAATCTGCAAAAGGCATTATTGGCATAAGTAGCAAAATTTAATTAAACCTGTAGATTAACTACTAGCATGTGAATTTACATTTTGTTGTTATCTGATGAATTGGAGGATTTGGTATTGAAGTCTGCTAATAAAGGAGAGTATTCAATGTTTGTAAATTAGACATGTCCAGAAAGGGAGGAAGTAAATGGGATAAAGAAGAATAAACAGGGAAGAGGAGGAGGAGCAGGGGAGGAGAGGAAGAGGAGGGGGAGGGAGGAGAAGGAAGGGAAAGGGGAAAGGAGAGGAAAGGAAAGAAAAATTGAAGTTGGTAACTGAGTTGGTAAATTTGGATTGAGAATGTGAAGCAAATATTTATACTATTCTGGCCACATATGCATGCTTAAAGTCTTTTTGAAGTAAAACTATTGCAATAAAGTAAAACAACAACAACAACAACACCTAAAGACTGAGCAGAAATAGTAGGGCCTAGTATTTGATATAAAGTGAATACATACCCCTGCTCCGTATGAGTACATTTGCATACTGTACTTTTACAAAATAAAGAGTGGTGTGGTGGCCTACACATGTCCTCCTGGCACTTGAGGGTTGGGGTTAGGAATTCCAGGCCAGCCTGGGCTACATGAGGAGACCTGTCTCCAAAGACCAAAATGAAACTGAGCAGCAACCTGGGGGGGGGGGCATTACATAGAAATGCAACTGAAAAGTTGGAAACTAACTAACATGTAGACAGTTAAAGGGTGAGAGACATGTACTGATGACCCTCACACTTTGAAAACCTGTGAACCTTTCTTGTCTTACAGGATACATAAGGTGTGCTGAGACACACTCCACCGTGAGATTAGCAAACAAGGTGGGACTTTACCCTGACTCATTGATTAGACTGGGAAGCCACTAGGCTCCGGAATGCAGAACTGTAGAACCACAGAGGGCAGATCTCCGTGGAGGACAATCTGTCATTGTCTAATACATCTGCCGTACTGTGCACTTAGCCTTTGACCCAGCGATCCCATGTTGGCCATTTATTCCCGTAGCCCCAAACCAAAAAGAATCTGTAACAAAACAGAAGCGATGTTTTTACAAGACTCCTCATTACAACGCTAATTATAATAGCAAAATATTATTGGCAGCTACCTCTACTGGTGATACCAGCCCGTCAGGAGGCCGTAACAAAGCAGCGGTAATGAGATGGCCTGAAGGGTGGTCATTTATCCTCAGGTTGTTCTAGCGACCGGAACCCATGTCAGCAGGGCTGATTTCATCTTCCTGTCCTCACGTAGTCACTCCCTCTTGTAATGACACAAGATACACTGGGTTGGACCTTGCTATTATGACTACCTCAGTAAAGGCAAATACAGTTACATAAGTGTTAGGGACTATGACTTTAAAGGGATACAGGATCAATTAGCAAAGAGCCCTCTGCGAAATACTTATACCCTGGAGGTACCGAGTAGCTCTAAAGGAAAGTATGAAGAAAACTGAAAGTCTGCATGAGCCTATCTTTTATATGTATCCCTGCCTCTACTAGGTATTTTATGTGAACATATGTGCTGTAGTCAGAATAAACGCATATGTTGTGATTTGAATGTGACAATTCCCCCACAGGCTCATGTGTTTGAACACTTGGTTCCCAGCTGGTGGCGCTCTATGGGAAAGTTGTGAACTCTTTAGAGGTAGGGCTTCTTCTCTCAAACAAGTGGATCACTGAGGTGGGCTTTCAGGTGCAGCCCTGCTTACTGTTTACTTTTTGTTCTCTGAGCTTGGGTGCGATGTGACCAGCCAGCCTCCTGCTCCTTCCTCTATGCCTTTCTGGCTGCTGCTGCTGCGTCTTCCTTGCAGTTATAGGCTGTATCCCTGTGGAACTGCAAAACAAAAAACCAAGCCCTTTCCCTCTTCAGTTGCTATTATCAATGTATTTTATTGCAGCAACAAGAAAGTGACTAGGACACGTATTTCATATGCAGATGAGTGCTGTGGATACTGAGACTATTTTCTGAGAGTGTTCTCTGAAATCAACAGTCTCTAACATCCAAACTGGATTATTGAACACATAGCCAGTCATTCAACCTACAGTTCTTCCTAATTAGCTAATCAGTTAATTACTGTGCTTTCTTTCTATAGCAAATCAAACTGAACTGTGTGTCTTCTGAAAATTTAGTTCTAATTAACCAATGTTTTATTGATCTTATGATACCTCCAATTAGTTCTTGCTACTACAAAATTAAACTTACCGTTTTTGAAAATATCTCAAGTATTCTATTTGAGAGAAATTTTTAGGATTTAGGAGTACCTGCATTTGCAGGTAACAGAATACTTCACTATAACTTACTTAAGCAAATAGAAGCTCATTTTTCTCTGTAATTTGATATATTATTGACTCAGATTAACATCAGTGTAGACAGACTCTACTCAACCATTCCTATATGACTAATATGTGGACTTGTCTTTTGATTCCTAGATCCCTGCTGTACTTCTGGCTATCAACTGCACATTTAACACACACACACACACACACACACACACAAAATCACACACACATATACATGTATATATAGATAGCAAGAGAAAGAGAGAGACATGTACATAGAGTCTCACACACATATATACCTGTATATACACACATATACATGTATAAATATATATATACACACATATATAGTAACGCATACACATATTTACCTGTATATATACATGTTATAAATTATATATATACTCATATACATGTATATATAGGGACATACACACATACAGAGTCATACACACATATATACATGTATATACACACATACATGTATGCAGATACACACACATAGAGAGAGACACACACATATATATACACATACATATATAATCTATTTTTAGTAAAGAAATGAGGTATAGTTTTGCCTGTTTGTTTGGTTTTTGACTGAGCATCCTCTTCCTCTCCTGGTCATGAACAGGTGAAGGGCGTGGCCTTGGTGGCCTACTGTATGCTCACACACAGACTGCTGTGTCAAGATCATTAGGTAAGTCCACTTGAATCAGAGTTCCTCTGGGAAATAGAAAGGAATCCATGGCTTTCAAGAACACCATCCCACAGCCACTCGTTTATAATGAATGGGCTCAACATCAAACAGGAGTTAGAATATCTTTAGATGCTGGCGTCTATGATTTATGAAAAGTTAGAATGGTTTTGATTGATAACTTAGGAAATGAAAGGGACATTTCTAAATGTTAGTTTGCTCTAAATTTTATTGATCTCAACATGTTTTATTCTATCTCATTTGTGGATTTATCTTGAGCCAATGCCCAAGGCAGTGCCAGAGTGGATGTTGATGGATGTATCTGTCAGGGTAGGCTGAAATGTGTTGCAGTGAGGCATCTACAGAGAAGAGATGGATTGTCTTCTCATGCTCTATTTGTATTCTCTGTTGCTCCATATGGAGAAAGATCTAATCAGTTCAGCCCAACAGGCTGAGGACTAGCTATGTCATTTAGTGGGAATTTACTTAAAATTTTCTTAAATTCTAAACTACAAAGGAGTTTTTCTTTCTATCTTTCTGTTACCCATGGTCAGGGGTAGAATAAGGTATGCCCAGGCTTTTGGCCTCTCACTCAAAGAACTGAAAATAAGGGCTCTTACAGACTTGCAAAAATAGCAAGAAAGATTTCTTTGCAGTAAAATAGCTGTACAGATTGAAAAGAGGGATATATGATCAAGACTGACAGTGGTCATGTGAATGCACTTACTCAAGGGCCTCATTATTGCTGAGGGCTACATTTTATAGGGTTCAAGAGGAGTTTAATTATTAAGAGACATAGACAAGGCTGTTCTCTATTTTGACTGACAGTTTAAGTCCTATATTCATTATAGGACTTAATAAAAATGTCCTCAATTAATATAATTGATTTTGCATAATGCATCTGACTTTAATCATGGTGTACTGGTTAGTTTTACATCTGCTTGACACAAACCTAGACATATCTGGGAAGAGGAAATCTCAACTGAGAAAATGCTCCCATAATACTTGTAGACAAGTCTGTAGGGCAGTTGTCTGACTAATAATTGCTGGAAAAGCTTCCTGCCCACTATGGGTGGTGCCGTCCTCTGGCAGCCATCCTGAGTTTTAATAAGAAAGTAGACTGAGCAAGCCATAAAGGGCAAACCAGCGAACAGTACCTCTCTGTGACTTCTGCTGCAGTTCTTGCCCTGACTTCAATTCCTTATGGAAGGCGATCTGGATATGTGAGTTAAAATAAACCCTTTCCTCCCCAGGTTGTTTCAACCATAATCTTTTATCACAGCAATAGAAACCCTGAGTAAGACGGATGGTAAACAGAGAATACGCCATAAAAATTCCTGTGAAAGACACAGTTTGACTTGCTAGGCATATTTCTCAAACCAATTCAGACCAGATAAACCTTCATATCCTACATACTGGCTACACTGAATATTTGAATGGGAATTACATAGATTTAGTTAGTGTTAGGGGAACAATAACTTATATTATTGTTTAGGATATACATATAGCGAGATGCAAGGAGGAGTCCCATGTTGCTAGGTGCATTGTTCAGAGAGGGTGTATGTGTGCACAGTATGTTCAGATTATGAAGCAAGACTGCCAAATGCATTATTAAGAGACTAATACATTACTACAATATTCCCTGTAGCTGTCTGCTTCATTTGCTCTTTCTTTTCTCCTTTCTAGAAATATTCATGAAAGGGTTGATCTGATATTTGGCATCCTGTTGGGTCCTTAGAATATAAAAACCATTCAGGCTTGATATTGTGGTGCACACCATTAATCTCAGAAGGCAATGGCTGGTGGATATATTCAAGTTTGAGACAGTCAAGGCTACATAGTGAGTTCCAGTCTCAAAAACAAACAAAACAAATAGAGACCATCCAAACAGGTGGTCCCTGCCTTCATTACAGTTCCTGGTCTGATGGAGGAGACATACTAGTTACCCAGAATCAGTTTGAATTAGTTTCACAAGCAAGTTAAAATAAACCAAAATGAAGATGGCTTATGCCTTGCAGACGTTACTTCTGATGTCAATGTAGATAATCTACAATGATGTAGTGCCTACAGCACAAAGGACTCATCTTCTATCGTACAAACTGTCCCCAGGGTATAGTTCCCACGTTATGGTTCAGATGGACAGCTATGTCTCTAGCCATAGCATCTGTTATTCTATCCAGGGGAAGGAGAAATGCATACAGGAGGACATTTTTATGAATGGACATACTCTCATTTTCACATCTTTGGCCATTATTTAACCACACAATTGTATTTAGTTCTGAGACATGCATAAGTCATGCATCTAGCTGAACATTGGAGATTCTGTTGCCAAATAAGATGAGAATGAGTGGCCTTGGTACCAGGCATTGTATCTGCCAAACCAATGAAAGTGTTCAGTTTTTACGTATGTGGACAGCGTTTAGATAGAGGGACCAGGCTTGCTGTGAAAAAACAAAAGCAAATGCCAACAAGGAATGGTAGGTTAAGAAGAAACTTAAAACATAGTAGAGATCTGAAACTGGGTAGGCATGAAGCGAGGGGAAACAACCAGAAGGACGAGACGACATACTGAATAGCAGAGAGGAGTCAGCTAGTTAGAGGGACTTTTTAAAAACTCTGATGTCAGCACTGAGAAGAAAGGCATGTGACTCATGATGATCTAAGTAGGCAGACAGAGGACAACTGTGCCATGCTCTGCAATAGAGCATTAAAGATTGGAAGCTTCACTCTGAAAACAATGCTGTGCCACCAAAGGTCTCAAACATTGAAAAATTATCACCAGATATATGTTATAACTTATAGAGAACAAATTAGAAGATCAAGAGTAGATTTAAAAAAAGACCAGTGGCCTCCAAGTTCTGCATGCGAGTAGCTTGATCTAAATTAATACTGGAGAAAATGAAAAAAAAAATGGAAGGAAGGGGTCTGGACCTAGTCACAGAGGCGAGACCCAGGACTAAGCTGAAGGTTAGTCTCTGAAGACTGCAGGGAGGAAGAGGGATGTAACAAATAGGTTTTCCTTCTACATGTTAACTTTTTAAATGTGTGGGGTGTTTTTAGGATATTCTTTGAGAATAATCAAGAATGAATTTCTTTCTCCCAGATCCATCCTCCTTGCCTACCCTCTCAACTTCCAACCCCACCCTACCCAACACCCCGCCCCCTCATCTCTCTCTCTCCCCAATCATCAGGTCCTATTTGTGATGCCATAGATTCGTGGATGTCACATATTCATAGGGTTTTACTGCTGTGAACATACACCGTGACTAAGGCAACTTTCGTAAAGACAACATTAATTAGGCAGGTTCAGAGGTTCAGTCCATTATCAACAAGGTGGGAATACGGCAGCATCCAGGCAGGCATGGTGCAGGTGGAGCTGAGAGTTCGTCATCTTGTTTCAAGGGCAAAGGAGAAAACTGGTGTCCAGGCTTCTAGGATAGGCTCTTAAAGCCCACACCCACAGTTATACCTACTCCAACAAGGCCACATCTCCTAATGGTGACAAGCCCTGGGCCAATCATATACAAACCATCAAAATGGTTAATGCTCTTAAAGAAAGCACTCTCCCTCTCCAGTTGCCACAACTGACCAAAGTGCGGTGAATTAGAGCCTTCAGCACCTGCAGGCTTAGCCGGAATACCTGTACTCCACCCTTCTTCCTAAGGCTTAGGGATCATTGTGGAAGACAGACAGAAAGATTGTAAGAGCCAGAGGCAGCAAATGAATGCAAGAAGCTGTATCCTTTGGATACAACAGGACATAAGCATCCACAGTGGTTTCATGACAGCTCACACAAGCCCAGTGCAAGTTCAAGCCAGACCAATCCTCTGTTCTTTTTAATATGGAAACTGAGAGTGTCGCCTAGGCGGAGTGAGGGAGGTGGGGCTTCAGCACACCCCAGTTAAGAGAAGCAGGAACCCGAGAGTCACTCAGGTCCACCGTACTTGTTCTGTCTTAAGATCTGTTTCAGAAAACAAGCAAACACTCTGACTTGTGTCCCACAACTAAGTCTGATGGGCTCTCCGTTTAATAGTTACTATCAGTGTCGCGTGTTGGAATTCCACAGCAGCTTCCTCTACTGTTGGAACAGTCTGTCCTACAGGAGGGTTCTTAAACTGGAAAGTAAGCAACTCAAAATAGATTTAGGAAATCCCTGAAACTGACCGGATTCACCAGGCCCCTCCCTGGCCAGAGTGAGCACCAGCAGCTGAGGTTCCCTCTCAGACCAGCTCAGGGGACCTGCAAATAAGGCTCTTGACAGCAGGCCAGCTGCCTGGAAGCAGTTTTGACCAGTCACCTGGAAAGGTCACTCTCCAATGGGTTGAGCTCCCTGCAGGCTGTGCAGCTTGCTTCAGGCTCCCAGCTCTGTGAGCTGTCATCCACACTATGGTGGGCCTTGGTGGTGCAGCTGTCTTTGGGTCGTTTCTGTTCCTCTTAGTAACCTCTTGCCTATTATGCCTGTAAGTAACCGCAATAAAACTCACTGTTTCGTCAAGGTTGACTTTGGCGGTGTCCATGCTTTGGTCTATTGTGGGTTCTCTATATGTTGCATCTTCCCCGGGGGGGGGGGGGGGGAAGAGGTGGAACGGGCTAGCGAGATGGCTCAGTGGGTAAGAGCACTGACTGTTCTTCTGAAGGTCCTGAGTTCGGATCCCAGTGACCACATGGTGGCTCACAACCATCCGTGATGAGATCTGACGCCCTCTTCTGGCACGTCTGAAGACAGCTACAGTCTATTACTCCGGAACGAGCGGGGCGGAGCTAGTGGGGCTGGAGCAAGCAGAGGTCCTGAGTTCGATTCCCAGCAGCCACATGATGGCTCACGGCCATCTGTACAGCTACAGTGTACTCATACGCATAAAGTAAATAAATAAATCTTTTAAAAAAAAGACTTTATCACACATCTGCTCCATTCTGGAGATATCTCTAGCCCTCTAGAAAATGTGATGGGTGCCATATATCAATGGGGCTTTAAGGGGTGAAACTCCACCTCTGCGCAGTCCTCTGGAATCTCTCTTCAGGAAGAAGTAAACGTAGCTCCCTGCTGTCTTGGGGCCCAGGAAGATGACATAATACATGTTAGACAGTGTTCTCTAGAGGAACAGAGCTTACAGAAGACGTCTATCTCTGTGGAGAGGGGGTTTAGTAGGTTGGCTTAAAGGCTGCGGTCCAGCTAGTCTATAGCAGCTGTCTACCAATAGTAGGTCCAAGAACCCAGGAGTTGCTCAGTCCATGGAACTGCATGGCTAAGCTGGTCTTCAGCACACACTGGACTCCTGAGGTCACCTCTAATGCCGTTAAGGAATGGCCTTGCCAGCATGTAAAGAGCAAAAGCTTCCTCTTTTTATGTCCTTATGTAGGCTTCCAGCAGGAGGTGTGGCCCAGATTAAAGGTAATCTTCCTAACTCAAAGATCTGGATTGAATAAATGTGGGTGGGTCCTCCCACTTCAAATGATTTAAGTAAGAAAAACTCCCTCACAGGCCTGTCCTGTCATTCGTGTTTTAGTTCTTTCCAAATGTTAGGCTGACAACCAAGGACAGGCATCAGAGTCTGTCAGGGCTCCTCAGGAATGCCTTAGGAAAGGAAAACCTGGGCATTCCACATTACCAGATTGACTCAGCACCTTCCGTGTGCCAGGCCCCAGGCACAGCTAGAGTGATCAGATAGGGAAACTGAATCTGTCAGAAGTCACCTGGAAGAGACCCCACATGGTATGTGCCTGTGACCGCTAACACTCAATCGCATATGCTCTCCATTGCTTTTTCTTGTTTTGAGATTAACCATGAATGTTAGCACTGCTATTTATAACTTAACTTTTAACATGATTACAAAAAGAATTAACTTCCGTTCTGACTCTGATGTAAGGATAAAGAACTAGTTGAAACACAGTGTGGTCTCTGCCCCGAGTACATTAAAATAGCCGAAAGTAGCTGTCAAGGCATAAACAGCTCAGGAGAAAAGCTTTGCTGTGGCTTTACCGAACAGATGGGCCGATGACGTCAGTGTCTCCAAATTACCTGCAGCCAAAGCAGATGGAAAAAATTAACATGGAAGCCAGGCTTGACGGCAGGCAACAGTCACAGAGGACATCAGCAGAGGAGAGCAAAATGCTGGCTTTCTTTGCCTTGTCCTAAGAGCTATGAGGGGCCTTTCCCTTTGTGCAGATTTCTCAAATGAACGACAAAGGATGGTTCCTACCACAGATACGGGCTGGAGGAAGTAGTAGCATTTTGTAATGTCCCTGCTGCTAAAACACAGTGATTATAAACAGAAGTGATTATGAGTTGGGGGGATGGCTGAGTGTCCATTGTGCAAGCGTGCAAGGACTGGGTTCGGAGCCCCAGCAGGAGCTCTCACACATGCATGGTCTGCAACCCATGCTGAAGGAGAGGTGAGGGGCAGACTGGCTGATGTCTGAAACCTGCTGGCCAGCCAGTCTTGCTGAACTGATGAGCTTCAGGTTGATTGGGAGACCCTATTTTTAGAAAAGATGGTAGAGAGTGATTGAAGAAATTACCTAAGTCCACACACAAAGAAAAGAAGAAAGAGAGGGAGGGAGAGAGGGAGGGAGGGAGGGAAGGAAGAAAGGAGAGAGGAAGGAAGAAGGGAGGGAAGGAGACAAAGAGACAGAGACAGACATAGACAGGGACAGAGAGACAGAGAGAAAGAAATTTTTAAAACTAAAATCAAGTGAATACATATGTAAAAGTTTCTCTGTTAAGAACCTTTTCCAGCCAGCTGCCAGCCCTAATGTAGCCCCTCTACACACACACACACACACACACACACACACACACACACACACACCACATGCTGCCTGTCCCTCTGTTGGTTATCTACTATAGAGTAACACACTCCACTCAGCCAGTCTCTGCCTGGATTATCTGGACTGCAAGATCTGAAATCCTGGAACCTCAGCTTGGCATTCTCAGGATAGTCTTTAGCAATCCATCACTTACTACGGGTAGTGTCCAGAGGTGGCCTGAGAGTTCCGTAGGTCTCTCTGAAGCCACTACAGCTCTGCACACCCTAGAGCCCTAACTCTTGGCTCTGAAGTACAGACCACAAGGTACCAGGCTTATACACAACAAAGTAGAAGAAAAATCAGAAGAACCTAAAAACAAAATTTCAGTTAGTGTTTTCTACCAGACTTATGTCCAATTTCGTGACAGCATTGCCTGGAGCTGGGCTGTTGTGGTTTAAGATGCAGGGAAATAATCCTGAGACAGGAATGTGAGGACACGAAATCCTGTAGTGATGTGGGCAGTGGCGGGGGTGTCTCTGGAAGTGACAAGGGGTGGGGGAGAAACAAGACAGGAATGGGAAACACACACCTCAGAGTCACCCCAAGCAAGAGTGAGGGTGCTAGCTTGTCCCCTCCAACGCTCAAGCCCATCTGTCACCAGATGGGAGCTGCTGCCAGGGACACAGGCTTCCTTCTAGTTTTGGATCTTCCAGGACAAAGAAAGCCATCCAGGGGGAGAATGGAGAGTGCTGGAGGGTGTGTTAGTCTGCTTTGTGTCACTAGAGTGATACCCAGCACTGGGCGTTTATTAAGGAGGTCTGTCTAGTACACATTTAGAGGCTGAATCCCAAGATCAGGTGGTCCAGTCTGTTTGGACTACCTGTGATAAGTTGTTCCTCCCACCCCACCCCCACCCCCACTGCTACATAACAATGTAAGAGAGAAACAGAAAAGGAAATCGCCACCTAAAGAGATGGTCAAGCACATGGATGGCCTTACACTAGAAGAATTCATTCTAGCAAGACTAAGTCTATGAGATCAGGACCGTCTGCAGGTACCTCACCGGGCACCATCTCACCTCTGCCACAGTGGGCACCAAGTTCCAGCACGTATACTCAGCTGTCTCTGAACCAAACAGGGATGCGAGCAGAGCACAGACAGCTTTCACTGTAGTAAGCTTTGAATTGGGATTCCCCTCTGTGGACTTGCCACATAGCCTCAGACAAGTAAGTTTCTGCCTCAGCACCACTAGATGCATGAACACCAAATAGATCCAAACACTGTCTCCATGCTTGATATGAAGGAAGCCTTAGATACACGGCATTATTGTGTTTCCTCAGTTGTGTAGCCATGGCTAAGCTGGTACTCTCTATGTAAACCAAGCTGTCCTTGAACTCACAAAGACCTGCCTGCTTCTGCTTCCTCTCAAGTGCTGGGATCAAAGGCATGTGCTACCACATCCAGTTTCTCTTTGCTGCGACCAAATACCAGGCAGAAATAATGAGAGGAATTTGATTGGGGGCTTATAGTTTCAGAGATGACTGTCCAGAGTGAGAGACAGTGACTAGAAGTTCACTTGACCAAGAAGGAGAAAAAAGGAATACAGGAAGAGGCCAAGGCAGGATACAGTGTCCAAAGACACACTCTGCAGTTAGCAAGTTCTCCAAGTAGGCCTCACCTTTCATCATCATACTATGACTCCATCAAGGGACCAGCTCTCTGAGTAGGTCAGAGCCCCTCAGATTTATTTCATCATCCCTGGAAACACCCTCAAAGGCAGACTCACTTGTTCATTATTAACACACTGAGCATTTCTCAACCCAATCAGATTGAAATTAAGATTAACCATGCTAGTGTAGGGAATGTGGAATTTAGAATCACATCAGGTGCTACAACATGTAAGGACTTCAAACCACACTTTGGCCAGCTTCCTCATTTCACAAAGGAAGCTTAAAGATGAGGGAAATGTTTATCACAAGAGTATGGGAGGGGGAGCATTTGTGTTTGTGCATGTACGGGCGCGAGAGTGCACATGTGTGTGTGTGTGTGTGTGTGTGTGTGTGTAGTGTGTATAACCCTGGGTTAGAGAGTGATTGCAACAGACTTGCACACTGGCTACTGTTCCATGTGTAATGTTCCCTCCAGGGTCTTGGACTGAATTCCTCAGAATTACTCATAGAATACAGATCCAGAAGGGAGACTGAAATTGTCACTTCCTCTTTCAAAGGCTTTTCTATCACCATGAATTAGCAGTGGCTGCCACAGTGCTGCATTCAGAAAGACTCTGAGGATGAGGTGCCTCAGGCCAGGCATGTAACTGATTTCAGTGTCTATTGAGTGCATGTGTTCTAGCTAAAGAAATAGGTAGACACATGGTCTACCGATCCTGAAGCTCATGCGACAGGGATAAAGAAACTAATATATTCATTTGATTGCAATAATAATATATACTTGTTATAGGGATATATAAAGATATAAATAAAAATAGTAAGTATATTTAAGCAGGTCAAAAAATAAAGTGGGAGTGCTGGAGAGATGGCAGTGGTTAAAAGCACTTGCTGCTCTTGCTGAGGACCAGGGGTCCATTTCCAGCACTCCCATGATGCTATGCAACCATCTGTAACTTTAGTTCCGGGAGGTGCAATGCCTTCTTCTGACCTCTTCAGGCATGTGCCACATGTGGTGCATATGGGCAGGCAAAGGATTCATCCACATAAATTAAAATGAAGAGTCGTTTAAACAAACAAACAAACAAACAAACAAACAAAAAGGAGGCGAACTCTGGCTCTGGAATTGACTCAGAGTCTCTGGAACGACAAGCAGAAATCTGGAAGAAAGACAGGAAGTGGAAAACAGATGCAACTTAAGTATCTTGCTTGCTGCCTTTGCTCAGACCTGGATACAGAATGGTGTAAGAACTTAGTCTCTGTGTGTGCAAGGGAGTGGGGGACTAAAGTCTCCCAAGTTGATCTATGTAATGAGACCCTTCCAAGCAAAACATCAGCAGGAGTTCTCACATCATCGGAGGCTGATTCTAAAATTTATCTGGAAGCAGAACAAAAGACATGGGGGCATTTCTGAAAGGGAAGGAAGAGACTTACTTACAGCTAATTATATAACCCATAATTGCCTTTCAACTAATTATGAAACTGTGTATTCGTTACTTTGCTCCTTGCTGTGATGAAACACTTCCAAAGGCAACTTAAGGACAGAAGCTTTTATTCTGGTTCTTGGTTTGAGAGGACAGGCCACCTTTGGGGAAGTCACAGCAGCAAGGCCACGAAGCAGCTGGTCATGTTGTGCCCACAGTCTCGAAGCAGACAGAGGTGAATGCCAGAGTTGCATCTTCTCTTTTTTATTCAGCCTGATGCCTCAGCCCATAGAATGGTGCCATCCATACACAGGGCAGGCTTTTTCATCAGTAAGACCTAGCTGCAGATATCTGCACAAATGCTTTAAGGGGTTTGCTTCCTCTGTGCTTCTGCGTTCTGTAAAACTCACAATTGAGAATAGCCATCACAAGTCTACTTCCGGTCCACATTACACTCAAACGCATCTCTTCATAGCACAGAATTATATTCTTGGCCCTGAAGCCATGAGGCTTCATCACATAATGTAGAATGCATTTAGCTATCCTTCTCGGTTTTGTTTTGCTTTTTTTAACAATTTGCTTGTTCATATGTTTATTTAGTGTGTGGGCACCAAGCATGCACACAGAGGTCAGAGAATAACTTGTGGCAGTCAGTTTTCTTCTTCAGTGATGTGGGCCTCAGGAATCAGACGCATGATTGTCGGGCTTGGAGGCAAGTGTCCATCTCGGGCAAGCCATCCTGCTATTCCTAACTAGTCCATTTCTGTAAATACTTAGAGTTTCCAATTTCCATTTCTTATTCAGAAATGTAAGTGTATAGTGTCTTCTGAAACTATGAGCTACTGTTTAAAAATGAAAGTGATACACTTCAAATATATGGCGGCCCAGAGTAACTGTTCCCATTCTAAAAGGAGGAATGGGCCACAGATTGAATCAAATTGAGACCAAAGCCCAGCAAAGCAAATACCGACCCCTGTAGCTTCGTATCCAGCACCAAGATGGAACCATCCAGCCTCCAACGCCCTCAGCAGCACTGTTCCTCCACACGCGGCACACAGAACCAATCTCCGGGTGTGGGCTCACCCTTTCCTGTGCCAATGTCTTATGACCCTGGTATTGTCAATCTCGGTGTCTCCATGACAACCTGGCAGGCTGGCCTTGATAGACAGGCACTGCTTGACTCAGTGGGTTTCTAGAATCTCAGCTCAAGCCCCCTTGACTCCCTCACATTTGTCTCTTGCGTGCTTGCAAAACTAGCACCATGTGTGTTGTACTACTAAATTCCATTGGCAGCTTGCGATGAGGTCCCTTGGTCCAGAACTGAAGCAGCTTCTGTGTGCCCTTGGTGCTGTGTCTGACAAAACATTCTGTGGGCAGTTGTTTTACCTTCAGTGGGATTCTCAGTTCAGGCACTCTCCTTTCAAATTAATTTGCATTTTGGTTGCCTTAGTGCAGAGCTGAGTTTGTCTGATGCCAATGTCTGTAACAAAAGCAGCTGCTTTGTGTGCCCTCACCGTGTTTGAAACTTAGCGAAACCTCACACTTTCCTATCTTTCTGCTCCCTGTTTTGTTCTCTGTAGACCTGGATAAGGACAGTGAGCAGTAGCTATGCCACAGCCTGACTGCTCACCTGTCTTGAAAGTGCCTCTGCCAAACAAATTAGTCTCTTACTTTTGAAATCAGCTTCACTCACGTTCTCAAGAACTTTTGGCTATGTCCTTGGCACACATACGACACAAAGCTCACATAGCCCAGTTTCTTGTTCTTCTCTAGAACCTCATGAGCTGGGCCTCCATTGCCAAGGTATCTCAGGCATTCTAGTTTTCCAAGCCCACCATGGATGCACCCATCAAGCTCCTCACATTCTTCACACCTTCCAGTTCTGCAAGCCTACCATCTACAGGGTCAGGTTAACAGAGGGTCAGCCCACTGCACAGTAACGATATTTCTGTATTAGTTACTTTTCTTGCTGTGATGATAAAGTTTTGTACAAAGGTAATGTACAAAAGGAAGAGGCTTTTATTTTGCCTGTAGTTTGAGGATATGGTCCACCATGGTGGGGAAGTCATGGACAGCCCACACCCACAGTGCATGTCCTACCCATCAAGCTTCCCTGAAAATGTCTTTGCAGACACACTCAGAAGTTTGTTTCCTAGACAATCCTAAGTCCTGTCAAACTGAAAATCAAAATTGACCAGCATAACATTGCAATTAGTACAACTATTTATGGAGGTAGGAGCAGGAGGTTTGCTGTTCACATTGTATCCATGCTGTGGAAGCAGAGGATGAAGAGCAATACTTAGGCCATAGAGTTTTATAACAGCAACAGAAAAGCAACCAATACACATAGACTGCATTAAAAATAGCACAATTATCATTTGAATATGAAATACCCACCCTAAGTGTACTGAGCACTTGGTCCCCAGCTGATGGCCTCTTTGGGAAGGGTGTTGACCCTTTGGAGGTAGCTCCTCACAGAGAAAATGGATCACTGGAGGTAAGTCTTGAGATTTTACAGCCTTGTTCAGCTTGCTCTTTGTCCTTCTCTGCTTCCTGAGTGTGGGGGAAAGGTGACAGTAAGCCTCCTGCTCCTACCTCTCCCTTACCTTACTGCTGGCGTGTTCAGGAAGTATAAGCCAAAATAAGACTGTCCTCCCTTCAGTGGCTTTAGTCAGGATATGCTATCACAGGTAACTAAGACAATAAACCGCAACATTGTTGTACTTACCGTATTTGTTTTCGGGTGTGTTGTATCTGTACAAGGGTGGGAGGACCACCTCAGGTGTCGTTCTCAGGATGTGCTTCCTTTGAAACAAGGTTTCCTTTTAGCCTGGAGCTAATCACTTAAGTTAGGTAGGCTGGCTGGCCAGTGAGCCCTGAAGATATACCTGTCTCCATGCCTCCATGTGCATCACTATGCTTGCCCAGGTTCCGGGGATAGACCCCAGGTCCTCTAAGCAAGGACTTTATTTACTGAGCTTTTTCTCCAGCTTCCTAATGCACACATTTAGTTGTACTTCAGTGGTTAAACATGAGTGTGTGAGAATCTTTCTAACAGGTGTCCTGCCACTGGGCCCTCCAGGATACTGCTGACATTGCCAGTCATGCCCCATGCTGTCCTAATCCAGCACCAACTTTGTCCCCTTTTCCCTTGCCAATTTTTTCCTCACATATAGCTAAGGGCTGGCTCACCTCGACACCCCTGCCTCCTAATACCCCCTGCTTTATTGTAACAGAGGTGGTCTGGTTTATCACCTATGTGAGCTTGTTCTCCAAAATTGACATTTGCCTGACTTCTAAGGTAATATAATGAGCTGAGATTAAGAGCCAGGAGCCCCAGGTGCATTAAGTCAGCATCTCCCACTCTTAGGTGTGATTGGCATTTGAGGCCTGGAAATCCTTGTGTGGACTGTGCTCTGCATTATAGTTTAATTAACAGTACTTCGCAACTGTTTCCTCTGTGTCAGATATGATCATAGCCATCATGACTCAGCATCATAATTCACAGAGACTCTCATGTGATCAGGCCTATTAACAGGCTCTCCAGAGAGGGGTGGGTTCATGGGACTCCTGTGAGATCCTCAGGAGTAGCCTCTGCTCCCTGTAATTCCAATCCTCACTCCTCGGGGGTAAATGCATGACCAGAATAAGGCTTCCCTGGGGTTATAGATACCCAGAAGTTCCCTCAGAGACTCCCCAGTGGTGTCACTGCCTTTGGGTCACATACGATTCTGTAAGTAACTCCAATAACATAATTGGCTTACCAAGCTGGACTTAGAGAGAACTTTCCTTTGGTCTAACAGTTTCCTAAAATCACAACAAGCCATATTCCTTGCCTCTACTTATAACCTGCTGACAGTAGTCTGTCCCCCAGCTATTATGAACATACATACAAAAAAAATGTATCTAGTATGTTGCCACATGTCCTCTGGGGAACAAAATCATTTCTGTTAGTGTGACACCTTTTTGATTTATCAGCATCTCCGATATACAATTGAAACAGGAAGTGAAGTGAAAGTAGTTTGTGTGGGAGGTGCCCTCAGTACAGCAGTTTGAGGGAGTGGGGAAGTATGTTTTTATTTTTTCTTGTTCTTGTTAAAAAAAAAAACTGTCAAGAAGAAACTTAAGGAAAGAGAGGTTATTTTGTCTTACAGTTTGTGGGAACAGAGTGCATTGTGGAAGTGAGGAGATGAAGTGGCCAGAGGGAGCCGGTGCTGGGCGCCAGGCATGTTAGAGCCATGCTCAGGAGGCAGGAAAGAATGAGCGACAGGGGAAGCCGGGCTAACAAACCTCCAGGCCATCCCCCACAGGAACCCACTTCCTGCTCCAAGCCACCACCCTCTGAAGACTTCACGACCTTCCTTAGATCCTTAGAGAGCCTCTCGCTGAAGAGCAGCTGTTCAGACACAAGGTCTGTGTGGTCCATTTTACCTTTGAATAAAACAGGAAGGGAGCCAGAAGAAGAAAGCAAGCTAATAAGCAGACTGCTGGTGGGCAATGTAGAGCATGAGGGCGTCTCCCTGGGGACTGCCAGCTTGAGGAACATGATGCTTTGTTCATTCCTGCAGGCCAGCATAAGATCACAGCCACCAATCTGAAGCCAGCTTTATTAAATACCAGCCAGGACAATGGACACTGGTCAGGTCCATATTCAGGGTTCTAGAGTGTGCCAGACCTTCTTGATTCAGAGGCTTATAGAGGCAAAAGCCACAAGGCTATGTACTTCCTGCCTTTGTCCAAGCAGGGTCAGCATGCATCCTGACATACCTCCTGCCTGCTTGTGATCAAGCACATCCTGTGCAGTTGAAGCAACCAAACTTGTTTACAGAAGCAAAAACATGTGGTTTGTTATCTTACATGACTGACAGCGCCCAGCATTCCAGGCACATAGAAGGTGAAAGAAATCTGAACATTTCTCATTTTTCATATACCTTAAATCATTTTTTCCTCATACCTTCATAACTTAAGCTTTTATATCCCCAGAAATTTACTTTCTTTGACCCTCATAACTTACATAAACTTATAACCTTTTTTCCCAGATTTAATCATTTTCCATAAGACACAAGTGGTTGATTACTAAGAGCAGTCCTTTATTGTTGGGATAATCTCTTGTGCACTGTGTAGAGGTTGTCTTTGTATTACTCAAATGTTGATTTCTGTACTGGCAGAGTGCTAAGTACCAATAACAATAACTTTGCTATTGTTATTTTTATGAAGCATCTCTTGTCTCAATGTTTGCTTTAATAAAGAGCTGACAGCTTGTGGCAGGGTAAGAGAGGGAAGGGAGAACATCTGGGTGGAGAGAGGAACTCTGGGAAAGAATTGTAGGTGTGTGTGTGTGTGTGTGTGTGTGTGTGTGTGTATGTGTGTGTGTGTGAGAGAGAGAGAGAGAGTTATTGGCCAGCCAAACATGGAAGAAGAAACAGGTGCCAGCCAGGACTGAAGAAGAGATAACAGGCCACATGGCAGAATGTAGATTAGAATAAATGGGTTAATTAAGATATATAAGCTAGTTGGGAATGAGCCTAAACTATAAGACCTAACCTTTATAAATAATAATAAGTCTCTGTGTTGCCATTGGGAGCTCTGGGTTAAGACAGTCTGGCAATACTTTACTTATTTTTTTAAATAAAGGAATAATAAAAAGTTACATCTGAAACCTGTTTATCTTTTAGTATGAAGCCTGTTAGCATGGCAAACCTGTCTACTTCTGGATAAGAGATCTAGTTGCTCTAGAAAGAACAAGGCCTGGTTTTGTATATGAAATGAACTAGGAAAGTAGCTGCAGGCTTAAGGAAAGAGTTAGCTGTCTGCTGCTGTAAGACTTACAAAGCTGCAGATGGCCTGGCCATCAAAGCCATCAGAGATCTGAGAAGGAGAAATTATAGACGGATATATAACTCAAATGGTTTATATATCAAGTAAAATGACAGAGCCTAGCCCATTACCTAGATGACCACCCTAGGATCCCGTGGTCTCCATGGCTTAGTTGGGGGCAGAGGTCTCTGTGTAGCATCAATCTTTGGCCACCAGATACAGAAGATCTGAGAGACGTTTTTGTGGAGGAGGAACTTGGAGGACTGGCATGCCTTGTCTAGACAAAGTGGGGCAGTCAACTCTCCAGTGCCCTAGTGTCCACAGCTTGGGCAGTGTCCTGGTGGCAGGTGATACATGGAACAGTTTTGTCCAGTAGCCAGGGTTGCCAAAATCCAGGAGGCCTCGTCTGCCCCATATTCTCCCTTACTGACCTTAGAGTCTCCACTGGCAGCTGGAATGTCTGTCTAACGTGGGAAACTGTTCCCATTAAACATTTTAATTGCAGACATATGCAGGAGATCTCTGAAGAGTGTGAAGACCATAATCTGTTAAGGATATCTGAGCTAAACAAACTTCCTTTTTAGTTAATAGCTTTTGGTTTAACCTTGAAAACATACAGTAGGCTAAAAAAGACTTTTCATTGTAAATAAGTTACATTTGAACTTACCATGGCCCAAGCACAGTTCTGAGCACATTAAAGAATTTTTATCCTTTATGAGTTGGTTGACTTGAAAGTCTTAATTATCTTTAACAGTTTACAATAAGTTAGTAGCTTTTATAAGATTAGAATTTTTTTCCAGGGGAGAGCACAAATGCAGTCCCCCACTACCACAAATTATGCAGTCGAGTTTCCCACATTTGGGGAAATCGCAGGGGTCAGCACATCCGAGTGCAATGGATAAGCCTCGCCCTGGGAAAACCACCTTCACGATCATGGTGTCTCCCCTGCCAGGTAAGTATATAAGATTAGAATTTTACAGCATTATCTCTGCTAAGTTTGAGTCTTAAAAACAACAATTTCTGAATTGAAGCTCTCTTAGTGTCAATATAAAACTTTAAATCATAAATACTGTTTACAGGGGGACGGGCAACTTCATTTTCCTGGTCTTTTTATAGTACAACATTACAGAATATCACAGTTTCTCATATGACTCAGTTTATCAAAATAACTAAAGTTTAACCGAGTTATCAAAGGCAGAGAGGTCAGACATACATTCCTAAGTCAGTGTCTGTTCGCCTACATAGACCTTAGGTCAGGAGAGACATTCTATGGACGTTACGACAGACTGCTTAGGTCATTGTCTCTCTGCATCATAAGACAGGAATATCCCAGTTTCTAGTGTTTAGTATTTGGTGCTCATAGCTGTGGCCTAACTCTTTAGCCATATGAATATAAAAAAGTCCATGTTTTTAATTTAAATTTTCTAAAAAACTCCTAAACTTCCTTCTAAGGAAGTTTACAATCTCTCAACTGTGGGCTCCTTCAATATCAAAAATAAGGTATCCATTTTTATATCAAGAGAGAAAACATGGGGCATAGCCACAATCGGGACCAGGTAAAACGAAACTTCAACAGTGCAAACAAGTCAATGCTCACTATCTGAGATCCTCTGGGCTTCCCCAAGGAGCTTAGGTCACACACATGGCATACGCACACGTACACGCACGTGCCCGCCACCCTCAGCAGCACACATAGCCTACCATCTAGGCTCCAGACAGCTCTGCTTCATTTTGGCTGTTGCTCTTGGTGGCTATCATATGGCACTGGCACCTTCAAAATTGCTGGGTTTCCCCATTGCAATTGGGCTGCATTTTACCAGTAGCCTCTCTTGTGCTTTCTAGGACTCCAGCCATGCCGCACAGTGCCCAGCCTCAGCTGTTCTCCATGACCCCTTCATGCCTTTAAAAGCAATACCGTCTGAGTGACTCTTACAAAGTTAGGCCACCAGCACAAGGTACACTCTCGTATATAAATGCATGGAGCTGTAGCTTCGTTACCTTATTAAATAAGCATTGTTTTTAAATCCTTTATTTCATAAACCTAGTTTTTATGACTTTATTTTCAGGACAATTATCATCCAAAATATCTTGGAGGCCCGTTGTTGCTTCCTTGGTTAGTTTATACCAAGTTTAATCAAAATGCTAGTTAAATCATGTGGCATCCGTCTTCTGCCAACCATGTGGATGCCTCCATCCCAAGGGAGGGGAACAGCTAAGATGGGAGCAAGGCACATGTTTCTTACATCTGAAGAGGGCCTCATACCACATGGCTCCTTTAAGACTACCTATGCATAGATTTTTAACAATCAAACTCCCTTGTTACAAGTTTGAAGTTAAAACTTTTTGTTACCAATTTTACTGTGTTTAACTTACAAATAAACTTACAAATCTTAAGGCACAGAAAGTTCACACAGCAGTCTTACAAATCTTGAGATAAGGTTTATATCTTAGCAAAAGTTTTGGGCAATTAAATGAAACAAATAGAATATTTTTTTTAGCTGTTTTGTTTTGGTCTCTTTTCCCTGTCACAGAGTAAGGTGGTTCACCCAACACAGGACAGAGAGGAGGCTTTTAAGTAAGCATGGTTGGGTCAAGAGAAAGTAAAGCCATAACCCAGCTTCAGATCCAACTTTTCAATAAAATAAATCAGCATAAAACAACTTTAATATTACTCATGCCCAAAAGACATTTGAATCCCTGCTAAATTGAGTCCAGTGATTAGAAAGCCCAGAGATAAATTCTGAACCGTGGCTGTCAAAGCTGCCATGGTCAGGAGAGGTACCTGGCAGCAGCAGAGATAACAGAAACAAAATCATTAAACACAGAATACTGAAAACTCAGACATTTAAAGGAGACCAGTCTGAAACAAAACATTTGGTGGCCACCATCATTCATATATTCAGCTCTCAGGTTTGCAACAACACTTACGGACACACCAGAAAACACAGACCTGTGTGCAAACACAAAACAGATAGACAAAATTTTCCAAACAACCAGAAGCAGGTGGATAGGAGAGTACTGGGTTCTGCCAAACCCCTCCACATCTCAGATCAGGATCACAACAGACTAGATACCACAGAGCACTGCTGTGACTCACCAGGGCAGGCCTCTGTAGATGCATACCGCTTTTCTCTGCACAGCAATTCGCTCTGAATAGAGTCCACAAAACCAAAAGCATGCTGCAGAGCCTTGGAGTGTCTCAAGGTGTGTACCTCCTGAGATGGCCTGCCACAGGCGAGAAGATAGATCCACGGAGTTAGGATAGCGAGTTATATTTTATTATGCCGAGGGTCGTCACATAAGGTTCACACTCTAGATCCTCTTAACTACAGTCCCAAGTGTATCTCCCCAAGGCCCAGTCTCTAACAAAAGTCTCTGGCTTGAGGGTCAGGATCCTGGGGGGCACTCTTCAGTCACTGGGAAGATCATGCTGGCATTGTTCTTGGTCTCTGCTGATAGACTATGTAGTGGGCATCATGGGGTTCTAGGGCCTATCTGGTTATCTGGTTATGTTGAGTGAGTGATATCACTGAATGCTCGTTATCAGGTGCAGCCTTGGGTACTGTGGGGATCCTGACTAAGCTATTTTTACATATCTAAAAGGATTTGTTTTCTATGCTCATTACATGGCCCTTTAGCCCCAGAGTCCCAGAGTGAAGTTTCAGCTTTAGAATTTGAGTGGGTGGTCTGATCTCACTGGACTTTCAGAAAATCTTAATTCTACCAGACGAGAATAAGATCACTACTACAATTTTTAAGCCAAATTTGAAACAAGTTTTATTAAATGCCAGCCAGGATGATGGCCACTGGTCAGGTCCATACCCAGAACTCTCAGAGTGTGTCCTAAACTACTTTAGTCACAGGCTATAGGCAAAAACAAGGTTACTTACTTCCTGTCTTTGTCCAATCAGAGTCAAGCATACATCTTGACATACTTCCTGCCTATGTGTAATCAAACGCATCCTGGGCGGTTGGGGCAACCAAGCTTGTTTGCAGAAGTTGCAGAAAACTTGTGGCTTGTAATTTCACACCAACAGCAGCCCCTAGCGTTGCAGGAAGTTATCTGTCCTTAGGCACGTGGGGCTTTCAGGTTAGAAGCATTTTTGTTTTATTGATCCCTCAAGTACAATAATTTAAACTTAAAAAAATAACTTTAAAAAATAAATTTGGAAATCACAGTTTCTCTTCTGTCTTTCCATGGGGCAATGTGTCCAGTCCCATGCTTGCCCCATCTTGAACTTTTCCCTTTAATTCCACTTGCTGCATTGGTTGCAACATATGTGCCTTGTTTTAAAATTCCTGGTTAGTATAAAGATTCACTTGAATAGCCTTGTCTCTTGGGGGTTGGATTCTTTAGGGCAGGAGACCTCTAAAGCCCTTGCCCAGAACTCACATTCAAGGATCCCTTGTCCTAACAAGGGCAGTTCTAAAGATGCCTCCCTGTAAACAGGGTGATTACAGAGGACAGAGTGGGTGGAGAGGTGCTCACCGCTTATCTTGCAAATCGAAGACAGAAATAACTGCAAGAATAGGTAAGAGACTTCCCACGAAGTCACTTTGCCTTTTTTTTTTTTTAACTAAGGACACTCGTAACCATGACTTCGCTGCTGCATTGCCATCACACTAGTTCCTCTGACAGCCTCAAAAAGATATCATCGCATCTTTGTCACATATAACAGTAGAAAGAGCTGCAGCTGGAGTGTGGTGAGGCAGAGGACAAACTCCTCATTAACTCTGTGGATGCTGGACCTTCTTGGCTCTACTTCTCTCATAGCTTACCACACACCTGTTGGAGACATGTGGGCCGGCTTGCAGCATAAGGAAGAAATGTTGGGGAAAGTGAACTTTAGCAAAAGAAGCTAGAGTCAGTCACTCAGTCCATGGCAGACCCACCGGCGAGCCTCCCTTTGTCAATTTATACAAATGGTGTTTATTCTTATTACATAAAACCACCTAAGATAATCTTCTGAGAAGCAAAAGATTGCTCTGCTTGCTGGTGGTGAAGGCTTTAGCACACAGCCCCGGATTTAGCCACAGCTCTGGTTTTTCCCTCCAGAAATTCAAAGACCTTTCATTTAAGAGAAGAAGAAGGATGCACATGAGTCAATTTGACCAGTGGGAGTGCAGAATATTAAAATAGTCATTGTATGTGGAGGTACTAATGTAATGTACCAAAGGATATTTACCTAGGGTCCTAGAACTCTGGCAGGGGTCCCCTAAACCCTGTATAGTATACAGTCCATGGAACATAGTCGTGCCCACAATAGGCTTACTGTTTAGAGTTCTTGATCTGCTACATTTTCTCTGCCAATTAAAGAACTAAAAAGGCAAGAGAAACCTCAGACACTGCAGGCTGCAACAGACTTTATTATAAGTAAGGGAACACACACACACACACACACACACACACACACACACACACACAGAGAGAGAGAGAGAGAGAGAGAGAGAGAGAGAGAGAGAGAGAGAGAGACAGACAGACAGACAGACAGACAGACACTGTAGGCTGCAACAGACTTTATTATAAGTAAGGGAGCACACACACACACACACACACACACATGCATACACACACACAGAGAGAGAGAGAGAGACAGAGAGATAGAGAGACAGAGAGACAGAGCAAGAGAAACCACAGGCACTGCAGGCTGCAACAGATTTTATTATAAGTAAGGGAGCACATACACACACACACACACACAGAGAGAGAGAGAGAGAGAGACAG
>JADRCD010209850.1:0-30552 GCA_019843815.1 Montemys delectorum | reverse complement strand
CGGTCCTCATACAAATCTGACAGGCTGGTCATTTTCTGCCACAGTCCCCATATCCACGGTTTCCCCGTGGCATCCGCTAATTCAGTGTGCAAAGCAGCATTTATATATAGAAAGTTGCAACCACGCAGGTTAGCATTAAAATAGAGCCTTTGACGTTGCCGTGGCAACCAAACAAATGATATTCAAAATGAAAGAGAAGTATTCTGCAATCGGAAAAGCATGTCCACAGCCTTCCAGGACAGCTGGGCTCCTTCCCTCGAGAGGGGTGGGACAGCCTCCAGAGAAGAATTCTGTTCTTAGGAATCTCCTCCATTAAGTCATCCACTCTGGTGTCAGCTGAGGCCTTGTTGGCTGCACAGGTTCCTTCCTAAAGCCAGTGCCCACCTAGGGTAGACCTGAGGCCAAGCAGTAAGGGTGCCTGAGTATCTCGCCCAGGTAAACCAGATTGCAAATGCTCAACCCATTAAGCTCCATAGAGAAGAAGCCTGTGTTTTATCACAAAGGATGCTTCTTGAAACTAGGGTTCCCTCCTGCTACTGTCTGCCTTAAGCAGAGTCAAGAGGCCACCTGCCAGCTGAATGACATTTGTCAAGTTACTCCACCCACTGGAACCTCCAGTTTAAAATAGATATGTACTCAGTAGAGGGGAGCAATCTAGTGCCTTCTACCTCTGACTCTGAGATGTATATCTTTTCCTCTTGTTAAATATTCCTCTTGGACATAATGGAAGCCCCACTGAAGCACAGAAGTTCTTGGTTCCTAAATTTAAAACATGGATCATGGGATGACCTCTCGTGAGTTAAGCCACCCAACCACTAAGAATGCACACAGCCTCCAGATAGAAGGGACCTAAGATGAAGCTGGTACCTTGACAGGTCTCTGAGACTTTTCGAGACTCATTTTGGAGTCAAGTGTGATTGGAAAGACTTGAATAGAGAAGATTGTTGGTTCCAAGTGATGATGCAGGTTCCAGAGTACCAGGAACCTTCAAATGTGGTGTGGGACATGCAAGGTGATGTGGGTGCTCAACATGCAGAGTGGCGGCTTCCCGTCATGCTAAGCACACGCTTGCCATCAGACCTGGCAAGCCTGCTCTAGTTGTTCACCCATGAGAAATAAAAACAAGTGTGCACACAAAGTCTGATTCAAGAATCTTCAGAGTAGTGCCCAAAATTTGGATCTTAAATGTCTCCTAAAGGTCTGAGGGTAGGGGGCTTGGTCTCCTACCTATTGGGAAGAGATGGAACCATTAAGACCCAAATGGGACTTGTTTTGGTCTCACCTTTGAAGAAAACAGTGGAATCCCAGAACTTTTTTTTCTTCTTTGCATCTCAACCACAGGTCTCAAGCTGACCAAACACAGGTACCACATGCAAAAGACCTGGTGTCAAAGGCCACACTGTCCATTCATGTGACATTCTCAGATAAACCCAAGAGGATGGGGAAGGTGCTAGGTTTGGATGGGGGAGGTATTAATGAGAAAGGCATGCAGAAAGAAAAGAAATTGGGATAGGGTCTCACTATGTAGCCTTGGCTGGCCTAGAGTTTGATATATAGACCAGGCTGGCCTGGAGCTTGCAGGAGGGACATTTTGGAAGTGCTGGAATTTCTACATCCTGGCTATTGGGGTGGCTATGTGAACCTCTATGTGTTAAAATTTTTATGACGACATGCCAAACAGTTTGATTTTATTATAACTGAAAATATTATTTTCACCTTGGGATAAAATAAATAAATAAATCATAGTTAATAACCTAGAGTATTCAGCTCTAAGGAGGGGTCTTCACCCCTAAACAGGGAACCCAGGTTTGCATGTGTTATCCGTATTGTTTTTTATTTGACATACACTACTTTAATTCCGCGTTAACAATCTAAAGAGTGGTTGTCAGATCACCAGCAGCACCATTACCTCACCGGGGAACCTATTAGAAAACGCAGGCTCTGGGACCACTCAGATTCTTAAAGCAGAAACTCCCAAGTGGGGCCCATGTTTGTATAACCTCTGGGGCATATGGTTCAAGTGCATACTGACAGTTGCTGACCTTGGTACAGCAGCTGGAACCAACCAGACAAGCCCGCCATGGACTAGTCAAGTCAAGTCACTCTGCAAACCTTCATCTGCTCCAGGTAATGGCTAGCTGCTACCCAACAAGGCAAAGCCAAGCCGATAGTTCTCCTGTGACCACGCTGAAGAAGCAGGAGATACAGGGATGCTTGACACTAAGCACACCTGTGACTTAAGCTGAGACCCAGAGGGGGCCCTCCGATATTCAGATCTACTTCGAGGTCCAAAAATCTCCTCCCATTAGACCTAGCCTGGGTCCTGGACCAGAATCAGAACCAACTTCATTCATTTATCTTCCTCTCTAGACTCCTGAAGACTGCCCCTGAAGTCAAACATGAGCCCTGTGGTTACCCCCTGAGTTCTGGAAGAGTACAGCTTCCCACCTTCCCCAGAACAAATTCCAAGGCGCTTCGAGTGGTTGTTGGCTCCAAAGCCACGCCAAGATGATGGCCAAAAGGATTAAATCAGAACCATATGGATTTCATATTCAATGAAATAAACAGAATTACAGTGCAGGGTTGGGCCCAAGAAACCAGGGGCTATGTCCCTGGCACAGAGCCCAGGCTTGGTGGCCTGCAGCACAGGCTGGGCTCCGTGGCCTCTCCTCCCCACCCTCTACTCCCACAAACTGTCCCAAGGGCACCCTGCCTGTTCTCTGGCTCTCCTTGCTGAAGAGATTGACTCCAATCCTGCTGTGACTGACATTTCAGTGTTTTATTGAGGTTTTTATATATATATTCTCTTTTATAGTATAGCTAAAGACAGTTTGGCTTCTTTTCTAGTTCCATCAAAAGATGTTCAAGCCCAGACAGGAATGTCGTCCTTGATGACATAGAGTTACAGGCACAGGGTTGGGAGTGGGGGGTCAACTTTGGCACCACACCCTCTTCCCCACCTCATAGAGCTAGCTGAACTGGGTGGGGACACCCTTTGCCCCTCAATCTCCTCACATCATACATAGAGAACTCCTTCCTCTCTGTTTCTAGAGAAAAAATTCAGCACTCTGGGTAGCTAGCATTTCTGAATCAGGGTAGCTCTGCCATCCCCCTCAGATGCTTGGAGACATTTATTAGTTGACACAGTGGTGGTGGCTGGTTAGTTCCCATGGCTGCTGCAGCAGTCTCCATGTGTCCTGGGATAACACTCTTCTAGCCTCTGATTACTGTGGGGACCATAAGTCAAGGTCATAGAGTGCACTCTCCCTGGGGACTGTTTTGTCTTTCCCTGCTTCTGAGCGATGCTCAGTGCATTTCCACCATTTTCAAAGCCATCCATGGCAGATTGCACCCTGTTCACACTGTCATCTCTGCTGCACATCTAAGGACCCCAGTGATCATGCTGAGCCCGACTGAGTGATCTATGGTACCTTGCCAGCTCAAGGCCAGTTTATCGGCACCTGTAATTCTCCCCACAATATGAGTTCTTTTCATGTAACCCACCACAGACAAGTTCCAAGGATTAGCAAGTACCCATGGGGATGGATGTTATGGGGCCTACCACTGGAGGCTGCTTGGCTTTGCTGCTAAAACACCCTACAACATACCTAGGTACAGTGGTATAAGCATGTGCTCCTTGGGGGATTTAGGCAGGAGAATATTGAGTTGGAGGCTAGCATCAACTGTCTTGGAAAAAAACAATCAAATAAAACCACCACCAACAACAACCAACAAACAATCTATCGACACAGATAGACTCTATTCCCAGTATCAACACTCCAAGGCTCATAAGCACTAGTGCAGCCTACCACCAAGGCCAGAGTTAGCTCCCAGTGACTCTGACTCGAATTCATTCCCCAGAGAGCTCACTCTTGGAATGTTTAGAGACTTTCAGAGCTCTGCTCCAGAGTGAAAAGGGAATGTTTAACACTGTGTTAAGAATTTTAAAGTGGATTTTGTAATTGATCAGGATAGAACTCTTGCCTCATAGAAGATATAAGGCTTTGTTTTGAGTGTGTGTGTGTGTGTGTGTGTGTGTGTGTGTGTGTGTGTGTGACTATCTTTATTGACACAGGTTCTCTCATGGAATCAGAAGCTAGACTAATGGCCAGTAAACTCCAGTAATCCTTCTACCCATCCCATGCCCCAGTCCTGGGGCTGCAGGTATATACATAGCCAAAGACCTGGATTTTTTACAGGGCTTCTGGGTATTTGAACTCATGTCCCAGTGCAAGTATTCTTAGTCACTGAGACATCTCTTCAGTTCAAGGTTTTGGATTTTGTAAAGCAGGGTCTCCCTGTGTAGCCTAAGTTCGCTTGCTTCAGCCTCCCAAATGCTGGGATTACAGATGTGCAACACAATGCCCAGCATAAAACTTGCAAAGCACATGAAAGGCATCTGATATGCAGAAGCCACGGAGATGGATGTGAAATCCATTAGAATAACTTCAAGTGACATAGATATTTCTGCTTGGCAACTGGGTTGGCGGTTTTGGAGTCACTGAATTTCAGAATTAGCCAGCCTGAGCTCAGTACCTGTCTCCCCTTCCTCCCTCTTCTAGATATGCTGAGCTTCCAGAAGTTGGTGCTAATTTCTAGTGAGCTTGAGGATCTCAGTTCCCACAATGTCCACTGGTCCATAGGATCTTAGAGGCCAGCAGTTCCCCTCTCTGTGGTGAGTCCTATAGCAGACAGCAGAGCCTGGGGGAAGGACCAGGGCTCTCAGGACACCCTGTGTCCTGTGAAGATATCAGGAGAAGCACCCAGAAAGGATATATCTTTCATGCCCCACTTCCAAAAGCAAACTTTGCTCCTGTGCCTGTGTCTCTGGCTGTATTTCACAGAGCAGGTCAAGAAGGTGCTGGGAGGGGTGACTCAGGGAGTACTAGTTTGGTTTCTGTGTTATTGTGGCAACATACTGACTAAAAACAACCTGGGGAGGAGGGAAGGGTTTATTGGGCTTACAGGTACAGTCTAGCATCCAGGGAAGCCAAAGCAGGAATTTGAAGCAGAAACCACAGAGAAAGGCTATTTACTAGCTTGCTCAACTACCTTTATTACACGGCCCAGGCATTGTGTACAGTGGGCTGCGGCCTCCAACATCAAGAAGATACCCCCAAAGACATGCCTATAAGCCAGTCTGATGGAAGCAATCTCTCAGTTGGGTCTCAGTCTTCCCAGGTGACTCTGGGTTGTGTCAAGCTGACAGCTGAAGCTAACTGGGACACAATGTTAGTGTAATGGGGTTTCCCCTAAAGTAACAGCCAGTCGGAGCCTGCGGACACCACTTCACTGCCATTGTGAGGAAAGTCAGAGCCTGCCTCCCTCCACACCCATCTCGTGATAGGCGGAAGGGTCGGGATACTTCTGTTGCTGTTTTTCTGCCTGTCTGCCTCTGCCTCTGTCTCTGCCTCTGCCTCTCTCTCTCTCTCTCTCTCTCTCTCTCTCTCTCTCTCTCTCTCTCTCTGTCTCTCTCTCTCTCTGTCTCTCTGTCTCTCTCTGTCTCTCTCTGTCTCTCTGTCTCTGTCTCTGTCTCTGTCTCTCTCTCTCTCTCTCTCTCTCTCTCTCTCTCTCTCTCTCTCTCTGTGTGTGTGTGTGTGTGTGTGTGTGTGTGTGTATGTGTGTCCCCAAGAGCCCTCACCCCAGGAGAGTGCCCTATAACCCATTCCCCCTTCCACCTTCTCCGTGGGGTATAGTGAATCACTTATTTGACTTCTGTGCTGCAAGTGCCCAGCAACATTGCCAACACCACCATCTCTGCTCCAAACCACAGAGATAATAACTCTAGGAAAGCCTGACACATCTGAGATACCCTGAGACAAATGACCATATGCACCAAGGTGTCTGTTGCACAGGGCACTGGGTACTTGGGTGGATCTGCCGGGTGGTGCTGGGAACCCTTCCAGACTCTGATGTCTCAGTGGTCCACAGGCAACTACGGTTCAGTTTAGGGAGGACAATAAGCTTGTATCCTAAACATTTCCATGCATTATGTTATGCCCTCACTTGAGGTAGGTCACCTGAAGCCATCTGGGTTCTATAGTCATTGGCAGCTGGCTGAGAAATCAGTTCAGATTTCAATTCAACTACATGTGCTAGGATATGAATACACAAGAGAACACACCACCTAGATGGGAACCCAGGTGGCCCAGGGACTTTGTCAGAGCTGTAGTCTTGCCCAGGTGTTTATCAGACATCACACTGAAGGCAGGGCCTTGAGCATCTGGTTCTAAAACGCTGTTCAATTGGCTTTCCTCTGTCCACCATGGCACCCTCTTGCCCATCATGGAACAAGATTTGACAAGTGGTCACTCTCCCTGACCAAAGGCTTCCTTTAGACTCCAGGCTAAGGGTACCCAATTGCAAGTGAGAATAAGGGGGTGGGGAGCAAGATGAAGGGGGGGCAGGAAGCCTTTTCAATTTTATTTTTCCCGTCCAGCCACAGCAGTTCCTTTGTTACTCCGGCCCTTCCAGTGAGTTGACCCCACTCCCCACCAAGGCAGTGCCAAAGAACGCCCTATTGTAGTAGATTGCTGGTCCATGATTCGTTCTCCCATTTCCCAGCACAGACCTCCCTCCCCATATCCAACATTAGTCACATAAGCCCAACAGAAGTTCAAAGATGCTTTGATAATGGGGCTTTCAAATGGATGCCCATCCCACCCCCCACAGGATGACAGCTGCTGCTATTGCAGGATTCTCCAACAAATGAAGGGAGGCTCCCCTGCCAGCAGAGGCTGGAGTAGAGGGGAACATGGGTTGGGCTCTCCTGAATAGCTAGGGCAACATGTGTGGTGGCGTAAAAGCCTTTGTGAGATCCCCAAGGCATCTTATCAAGTTTTGCAGACACAGGGCCAGAAGCAGCCTGTAACATCCAGAACCATGCAGCATCTCCCTGCCAGCGGTGATCCTGTACAACCCTCACCGGTGAGAGATCCACAAGTTTCTGTTTTCAATGCTCATGGTCTCTGGAATCAATGATTTCAGCTTGGGTAATTAGTAGATCTTGTGCCCTGGCCAGAGCGACTATTTCAATGATGTTCCCATGACAGACCTAGCAGAATGAATCCTTAGACCTTGGTTGGAACTATTAGGGAAAAGAGGTATTATGATAACAAGCAAACTTGAAGCTTGAAGGTGGGAGAGAACACCAAGGAATAGAGTCAATGGAGAAGACAGGATGGAGAAAAAGAGAAGGAAGAAGCAAGGGCGGACAATTCATAGTGTGCTAACATTCACTAAGGAACCTGTCAAACCTTGTCTGAAGCTGAACTTCTGGGGAATGTTCAGTCGCATTAATCTTCAAAGTCCTTTTTCCCTGGAAGTCACCTTGAGTAGGATGTCCACTAATAAGTGATAGAACTCTGCTCTTGCCTCCTTTAGCTTCAGGTAGCTGCTCCTCTTACTGCTGTGTTGCTTCAGCCTCTGCCTCCCTGGGCATGCTCTTCCTTAACCATTCAAACTCCTATCTCTACCTTACATTGCCCCCCCTCCCCCGGCCAAGGACACTTGCAATTACATTGAGGTTTACCCAGATAACCCAGGGCAGTCTCCAGAGCCCTAATGTAGTTACATCTGCTAAGACCTCTTCTAACAAACAGAATTTCATGTTTCTGGGGATTAAGCAAAGACAGATCTGAGAGAGCTACTAGCAGCTGCCCGCCCCCCCAACCACACCAAGTCAGGCTGTCTTCTGCATGGAGATGAGGTTCCTTAAGGAATACCTCCCAACAATTTCAACTCTGAGTGGAATCTGAAGATGCTGTGTGTCAGTTTCAGGACATACATGCTCTGAGGGCAGAAATGGCTTTGGGGAACAGTGGTGCAGAAACCCGAGACTGATAGCTTTCCTCTGTGGTTTATAGAGGAAACAAAGACTATGAACTGGGGTTTCCCGAAGTGTAGAAAACCAGGGGGTTCCCGGAATGCTTGCGGCACCGAGATGAACCCTACATGAGGAGGTGGGTAGCCTAAGAAGTTCACTTTTTAAGTAGTTTTCTACTCCTTTCATGGTCTAGTCATGAAAAAAAGGTAGAGGTTAAAGCCTAGGAGACCACTTCTATTGAGCATGACACCATGGTGACCTTGCTAGCTTACCAAGCCCATGCAAAGTACTGGCAATAACTACTATGACTTGAGAGCTGGGTTCAAATCCATACCCGGCTTAGGCAAGACATTTGATCTCTCTGGATAATATCTGAAATAGGCAATCCTCATAACAACAGAAATAATAGAGATGTTGCTATTAATAGTCATAACCCTGGTAAGATTTAATTGGGCTGATGGACAGGAAAAGCATCGATGACTGCTCTGATCTTGCATACACTGCTGCATGCCATAGCTCTGGCTCTTGACTTTGGGTCCTACCATCATCCTTACTAGAATGTTCTAGAGATATCTGATAGAATCAAGCATCCATCCCATGTCATCTGGGCCTCTGTTTCCTATTATACTATAGTTCCCTCAGTTTTCCAACCAGTCAAATGAGTCCATTTCTCTAAGTCTCCTTCTGACTGCCTAGAGGGGAGTCTGAACAGAGGCCACCCCCACCAGTGGTCTCCACAGAATAACCTGACAACTGTACCACCAATCTTAAGCCAAGGGTGTCTGCAAATGCCCCTAGTCCTGTCCCTGCTATAACTCTGCTTTCAAGACTCTGGCTCAAATGGGTGGAATCAGGTCCTAAACCCTTCCTGGTATTCTGAACCTTGGTTGAAAGTACATTTCTGAAGTGAGTCAGGTTCCCTGGAGGGAAACAGATCTCAACATTCCTTAATCTCGACACTATCTGAGATGGTAGTCATAGTTACAGGCGACTAACCACCAGGGTGTGGCATCTCTGACATTGCCTTCACCCTGGTCACTAATCTGAGAGTGTTCTCCATCCTTCAGTTTTTTGTTTTTTTTTTTTAAGGATGAGTCACAGTTGAGGCGTACGCCATGTGTGAAAAGCCCCGACAGGGCCTCCTGGACTGTTCAATGAGAAGTGAGGCGATATCACACCAGTACCCCAAGAAAGCAAACCCCACCTTACACACTATTGAGAGACTGGCCCTCCTCAGGACCAGCACTTGCCTCATGGTGCCTCTTCCTGTTTGGCTTCCGGAAGTCTTTTGCTGGTGCCGAGGCTGGTCTCAATCTGAAGACAAAGACAGACTATTGCTGGTCCTCTAGACCAGTACTGGGTTTCGTGGCTGACTAAAAGAACTCATAAGATTCAGCACATGTCTCTGCTCCTGGATAAGGGCTATTTCAACAACAGGATACAAAACAACTCTGTGAAGGGCTATGGAGACAGAGGCAAATCTCTGAGTAAATGAGTTGAGTTCTAGAGTCCTCCCCAGGGAAATCCTCCCCTCACCCCCAGGTAGAGTCATGTGCTCAATCCCCCCAGCAGTGATTGTGACATAGTGTAATCATAATCACTGTCTACTAAGGAAACTCATGAGTCCCCAGGTCCAGTCTTTGCCACCCCTGCCCCAACCCTCCACACACAGGAGGGTGTCAGAAAAGGATGTTAGGTGCCCTGTTCTATGGTTCTCTGCCTTATTCCCTTGAGACAGGGTCTCTCACTGAGCCTGGAGCTCAGTTGCAGCAAGCGAGCCCAGCAATCCTTCCGTCTCCTCTCACAGAGCTAAGATAACAAACACAGGAGTGGCCATGCCTGGTTCTTCTTGTTGCTGAGAATCTGGACTCAGATCCTCCCGCCTGTGTAATGCCTTCTCTTACCCAAGAGCAATCTACTCTAACCCAAGGGTCCAGGATTATTGTTAGGGACTGGTTACACAGGCACTGTGTGCCTAGCATGTAGCTAAGCTGCAGGTTCTCAGAAGAAAAGGAGGTATTTGGCGTCAACTACGGGTATAGGAATAGTTTAAGCGGTGGACTACTATCATCACGAGGAAATAGTGAGAACTTCCCAAACACTGGCTGAAGGGTGAGATCACAAACTGGCCTGCTACAAGAAAGCCGGATCAGATATACTAATGACTCTTTTTAAAAATTCCTTTATTATTTATTTATTCACTTAGTGTGAAGGATACACGTGTGCCATGGTCTGCACACAGAAGTCAGAGGACAACTTGTTGGAGTTGGTTCTCTCCTTCTAACATGTGGATTCTTGGAGCTGAACCCAGCTTATCAGGTTTGGCAGCAATCACCATAATCCACGGAGCCATCCCATCTGCTTCTACGCCAGCTACTCTTCCTCTCCAGCTATAGAAGCACATCAGAATGTCCCTCCCCTGCTGTCTGGCCCCCGAGTAGCAAAATCCTGACACCAAATTCTGCACAGAGGGCAGTTTCTGGAATGCTGTTGACATAGTGCTTAGTCTCCACAAAGCTCCCAGGTCCATAGGTGGCCTATGCCCATTGTTAGTACAGGAATGCCAACCTCTGGGGTCAGTGGGTCATGAGGATGAGAATTTCATGTAGCAGCAACTATCCCTCACAATGACTGTCAGGCATTGGGCCAAATACTTGACACCCAAGAAACTTGCTTACTATTAATATCATTGTTTTATGATCAAGTTACCCACAGCTCAAAGACATGAAATGACTTGCCCAAAGTCACACTGTTAACAGGTTTTAACTCTGGTCCATTTGACCCTGCAGCCAGTGATCTTTAGTCCGTAGATCCAGTTACTTCCAAGAGCCTGCCTTTCCTTTGACCACCACCATTATGATTTTCAGCAAGTTCAATATAGCTTTTCTTCTTTGCTAATCTTTTTAACAAAAATGCTTTCCCTTTAAAGAATGGTTGAAAATAAAATGTTATATCTACCTTCAAATAGGAAATTGATAACATTTGCTAGAAACATATAATAATCATTAAAATGGTTACAATGAAAATCCAGCAAGAATATTCACTCTAGCTAACTGCTGCTGGCTGCTAGGGCATCTGTCCCCCAGCTCCACTCAGAACCTTACCACAATCATGAACAGTGAGAAAACACAAAGGAAAAGACTTCTCTCCATAGAAGTTTTGGGACTGAACGTCTTGCCCATAGATGATTATGTTAGCTTTCCGACTCTCTGACAAAAAGGTCTATTTTGGTTCATGGCCTGAGAGGTTTTTCCTCCATAACTTTTGATCCTGTGGAGCAGGGAGCACCTTGGCAGGAGTGGCAGAGAAAACTGCTCATCTCGTAGTCATTAGAAGACCAACTAGGGAAAGAGGAAGGAAAGGTTCGAGTCTCAATATCTCCATCCATGGTAGGCCTCAAGTGAGCTAACTTCCACTAGGCTCCAGATCCTGAAGACTCTACAGTCTGCTAATAGGACCACAGACTGGGGACTAAGCCTTCAACAGGTGACCCTTGAGACAACAGTCCAGATTCATACAATAGTAGCTATCTAAGTGTGCCTTTGCACAGCACTTTTAGAACTCTGGTCTGTTTGGCCAAAGCTAATGGAAATTGGCAGAGAGTGTGTACAAAGAAGAAGCAGTGCAGAGAAAAACTGCTACATATCGTGGCTACTCTTCAGCCTGTCCACTCTGGCTCAGTAAACCTGGCAGGGCTTCCTGGCTTCCTGTGTGCCCTCCTCCTCAACCCCAGCCCTCAAGCTTATCCTGGCTCCTTCCTAACCCGTTCCTTCTCACTCGTTCTCCAGGTTTAGGGACTATTAAAGAGCATCCTTCTGGTCATCACTGGCCTGAGTCAGCTGCCACACCCTGTTAGACAACTCCCCAACTTGATGTTGTTCATCCCTACCTCCTAGCTCCTTGGGCTCTGCTTGCCAGATTATCAGCTAGACGTTTGCGGAGCAAAATAACAGCAACACTGCCATCTCTCTTACTCCACTTTGAATCTAAGAAGTGATTCAGGAGAGAGAGACAGAGGGTGGCAGAATTGATAGGTATGGTCTAGGAGATGGGAGTCAATGTAGCAGACGAACACAGAGGAGACAGAGTTACACCTTTTCCTCTAAGGATCAGGGACTTTTCCATCCTAACTTGTCACCTTGTACAATCTTCTGGCCTGACATTTTTCAATCCCTGCTAGTTCAGCCCTGAACTCTGAAGAGTCATGCAGCTGGGCTAGAGACTCTCGCTAAAGATAATTCAGTGGGGTGCTTCCTGTCAGCAAGCCAATAGACATCCAAGGAGGGCGGGCCACTAGGTGACTGAGTGCTGCTACTTTAGAAGCAAATGGATCTGGTTTGGAATCCAGGCTCCACCATCTCCTTGGGCAAGTGATGAGATTTCTACACTTATGAATCGGGCCCAAAACTATCTATGGTAATCTACAATGCTGTGGATTAGCAGGACATCATAAGATCTGTGCTGAGTTCACATTATATTTATCGTGCTAGGCTTGAGAAATCAGGAAAGGGTGTGGCTCTATGACGTACCAGCATGCAGATCCACCACAACCCATGGTCCCTTGCAGCATTTATGCTCTAAGGAATAAGGACCTGGTCACAGAGCCCTGTCCACCTCTCTGGCTATCTTCTAATATTGCATCATCTCTGCCGACCCTGAATTGGCCAAAGGTTCCACTGGCAGAAAGTGTGGTTAGAGAAGAGCCAAGACAGGTTTCTTTGCTCAGGGATTGGAGAGCCCCAGGGGTATTCAAATGACAGCTTTTCCTGCCATGCTTAGAGGATCTTGTGGCAGAAAATAAGCTTTCTATGAAGCTTCAGAAAATTCTATTACTTCCTGGCAGAAGCAGCTTTCTGCCCATAAACACCCATCCCCACCCATCACCCACCCCTCCACCCTTCTCCACAGAGCCACAAGGTAAAGAAGAGATTGATCATCAGTGCTGTTCCTGAGCAGGAGCCACAGTGAGGACTGAGGAAGCCCAGAAAACAGGACTTGGAAGGGCAGGTGCCGTGGCCCCAGGATTGATGTGCCTGTGGTTTATCTGCAGTTGAAGGCACTTCCTACCAGTTCTATGTCATCTGTCTAAACACAAGGAACTAAAATGTAAAGAAGAAAGTAACTGTCACTCTTCAAACTATGTCATCATCCCTAGTATACCTAGCGAGGCTTCCCGGAGCTGGAAGTTGACATAAAATAACAAAAGGTGGCATTCCTGCCTGGGGACCAGAGTGACAACAGGCTAGAGGGAGCTGAAGTGAGACTAGGAAATGGGGTTTTGATTGTGTGGATAACGTGTGGTGGAGCTGGAGATCAAAGACAAGTGGCATGTGAATCGCAGAGATGAGAGCTTCCCAGGATGCAACATGTCCTGACAGGCTGTGTGGCTCAGCCTGAGAAACAGGAAAACTCAGAAGGGGTGGTCACTGTACAGCCACCTAAGGAGTGAGTCCCACCCCACAGCCCCAGGCAGAGCTCTAGGAAGCTTCATATTCTTGCTAATATGACATTTAAGGACAAGGGACACCCTCCTCTGGCCAGTGCAGGACTGGATGTAGATATACCCTACCCAAGAAGTCAAAAATCTTAAATTTTAACTTATTCTTACCCCCCCCACACACACAAAACTGAGCACTGGGGGGAGAATATAAGTACAGCCTGTACCTCTTGTATAAAGCATAGCCAGATAATGGCCACCACTGAGCCGATACCAAAGGTGACATTCAGAGCCCTTCAGCCTCCTCTATCATCAGATCTACATTCGAAAAAGTACAACACAGTAACCTATGAGCACATTCATGTTTGAAAAACACTAATGTCAAGCATATGGGTTAGTTTACCAATGCAATGTACCTTCCATGGGAGCACTGATAGAGTCTGTAGCGGCCACACAGAGCTGCAGGGCCCAAAGGCACTTTTAAGTGAGACATCTCCTACCAACTCCCTTCCCTAGCTGAATTCAAGGTTGTGTGTACGTCTCCCAATCCCTGACTCATTGATCAACCCAGACATTAAACTGCCTCCTTGGAGCAGGTCAGCCTCGCTGAGCAGCGTTTCAGAAATTATTGACACGTCTGTTTATATTTACGCATCATGCTTACTCAAACATTTACTGTGTCAGGTGCCTAGAACACACAGACAAATGGGCCAGTGTGGTGTGGTAAGGGATGTGCCTTCTTGCAGGAAGAAAAGACAGCAGATAGGTCCTCACAGATGCATGGTGGGTAGTCACAGGTGCATGGTGGGTAGTCACAACTGTATAAGGGACTTGTGCAATCATGAGACTCAGTATAGGGTGTCAAGGGAGCCTCCATCCATTCAGGCCTTCTTCAAAGGGCTGCTGCCCCAAAGCCACCCTAAAGACCTGCTTCTTCCTTACGAGGCTTTCATCTGCATTTTGTCCCTTCTGCCTTGCCTTACCTTGTTATATGGACTATATTTTATTTCCTATCTCCCTCCACAAACCTGGCATTTATAGACTCCATTTATACTATGTAGGTGGTTACACTGACATTTTAAACATGGACACTTGACTTCAAGCACAGCATTAATCAATAGCTCTTTTTTCCTTCGGAATAATACAAATTCCCAGCATGTTTTGCCTTTGATCTTTCTCCACTTTCTGGGTATTATAGGAATAGGGTAAAGATGCTATTTTCTCAACAAGTCCCAGAACTATTTGTCTGTTACCTCTTGCCACTGATGATGACTTTCCAGAAAAAATAAAAATACCCAAATTGACTCAAGAGGAAATAGAAACCCTGCAAAGAATCAATAACCTTCAAAGGAATTGATCCAAGGGTCAAATGTCCAGGTTTAAAACCTTAATAGTCCTGTGTGATTTTCTTGTTAAGTTTTTGCAAATATTTAAGGAACAGACAATAGCTAACAGTCTTGCCCAGAAATCAAGAAGAAAACATTCAACTCCATTTATAACACCCGACAGCAACTTTAGACAACTTCAAAGGAAAATAACACAAGAGAAGAAATTTAAAAGCCTGCCTCCTAACCCCACTTAGCATGTTAAGTGTAAAAAATCTGAAATAAGCATTAGCAAATTCTAGACACGCAGAAGTGCGAAAACATCAGAAAACTCATCAAACTCAACACATTAAAGCATTACAGAAAAAAATATGCACAGGCTGGGCCATTGAGATGTCTCAGCAGCTACCAGTGCTTGCTGCACAAGCCTGAGCACCAGAGTTCAACGGTGGAACCCATGCAAAGATGGAGGGAGAACTGACTCCACAAAATTGTCCTCTGACCTCCATAGGCATGCATAGAACACATGCTCACACTCATAACATCTAACCCCTCCCCCACAGTAATAATAAATAAAAAAATAATTTTAAAATACATGCTAAAAATCCAAGAACACAAAAAATATAAAAGTACAAGTCCTTTAATGAGACACTCCTTTAATGAGACAGCCCTTTAATGAGACAGTCCTTTTGGCCCTAGAATCCCTGCTACTAGGCCAGTAGCTTACTGGGCCACACACAGCTTGGTAACTATGTAAGTCTGCCAGCTTTTCTAAATCATTCAGGACAGCCTGACTTCTTTCCCCCCCCCCCCCTCTCTCTCTCTCTCTCTCTCCTAAGTGTACTTTCCCCCACACTCTGGGCTTCCTTTCTCTTTCTTTAAGGATTTCCTCTCCACCAAGTGACCACCGTGGGTCTGACCTCTGTGCTGGCTCAGACAACATGGCCCATTCCCTTCCCCTCTCCAGTCTTCTTCAGTAGCTGCCTAGTCTTACAGTGTGCCTGCCCTGGTAGGCACATGCACAAGCTAACTAACCTACATGCAGAATGAACACTGGATCTGACAGAAGTCAGGACCCCTATGAGATGAAAGCTCCCCACAGATTAGGGATAGAAGGGAATTTCTTTGCTCTCATAAATCATAACTAACACAATCACAATACACTTCACACTTAATGGAAAACACTATGTGCTTTTCTGTTAAAATGAAGACTAAAAAGGCTCCTCACGACCATCGATTTTTAAATACTGTATAGAAACAACCGGAAAAAAAAAAAACAGAAATAAGAAATAAAAGGATTACAAAGGAAGAAACTGCTGACATCCCTCTGCAATATAATTGTCTGCCTCTAAGATCCAAGAAATCATGCAAACAATCAGAAGTAATGGGGCAGTTCAGGGGGTATTAATAGAAACTATCAGCGTTCCTATGAACTGGCAATAGTCAAAAGATATAATAAATACTTAGGGTTCAAATGGTTGAATGGAAGCAGATTGTCCAACTATATGCTCTCCTGAAACTCAATTAAAAGGACTTGAAAAGAACTAGATACAAAGCCACAAAGAGGAAAATAAGGTAAGAAGACAAGAGCCGTCGGTGTTATGGGAAACATAAAGCTCTAGACGGCAGAAAGCAAGTGGATGAATGGACGATGGGACGAGGAGGAGGAAGCTGAGCCCTATACACTGCAGGGGAGGGAGGACAAGAGAAATGTGCTGGTGTTTAAATGTGAAAACTCAGAAAGGGCGTGGAAGGCTCACAGGTATGGATCATATAGGATGTAAGCCCCTTCTAACCATGGCAGCCAGTGACCTGCACTCCCCCAGTGGTAGGAAGGCGGCAAGAGTTCTTGTCTCAGGGGCATCCAGAGCTTAGATTGAATATGGCATTTAGGAAGTGTCCACGGTTGCAGGTTCAGAACAGGTTAGTTTCCTTTGAAGAAATCTACTGCAGAGCGATGCTTTTAAAATGGCAGAAAACCATAGAAACAGAAGAGGTGGGACCCCAAAATGGCCCCCCAAACAAAGAAAATTGAGTGACAGTTCAGAGGAAGATTTCAAGATGGTAGCTGTTATACAGAGCCGCCCCTAGGAATCCCTTTCACCCTGGTAAAGATTATGACACGGGATGACAATATGTGGGGACAAATTGAAAGGTGGGCTGAAACATCTGGGAAGGAACAAGGGGCAGAAGGAACTCCCCCGTTTGTGCTCATCATTATTTATTCATATCTTCATTGCTGGCTTTTGTTTGTTTTGTTTTTTAAATCAAAGGAGCAGAGGCCAGGAAGAAGTCCAGTTACAAGAGGATTCCTCTATCGTGAAAATTAACCAGACTCTGCTATAACCAAGCATCACCGTCATGCTGCCTACCAGCAGTGAATGGGATTGTATCTGAGGAAGGTGTATGTGATGACAGGAAGGCCACGTCTAAACTTCTATCAGCGTGTAGCTAAGACTACTCAACTCTTGGGGAACGGGAAGCATAGACAGGAGGTACTATGTCCCTCTGTGACTGACTACCTCCAGTTAGGCCTCCCCTCCTAAAGTTTGCAGAAATTCCCAAAATAGTATCATTGACCAGAGAGTAAGCCTCTAACAACAAACCTGTGGGGGATATTTCGTATTCAAACCATAGTATTCTGTCTCTGGGCCATAACAATCTCATGTTCAATCTCATGCAAAAATGCATTCAGTTCATCTCCCAGAGTCTCCATAGCCTCAAATGCTAGCATTGTACAAAATCTAAGTTCAAAGTTTCCTGTGAGACTCAAGGCAAAATATCAACAGTAAGTGCCTGTAACATAAAATAAAATAGTTGCATACTAAAACAGTGGCACAGAGTAGATGGTCTCATTCTAAAAGAGAAAAGGGGAGATCATCAAGGAAGGACCGCGCCATAGCTAGACTGAAACTACAGGGTAAACAGTAATAACGTCTGTGACTCCATTTGAGCATCCTGAGCAGGGTGACATGAGATGAGCTCCAACCATACGGCTTTGCCTGGAACAGCCCACATGGCCTCACTTTGGGGTTGGCAGCTCTCCTTGGCAGACACCCCCACATTATTCATGTCTCCAGCATCTTGGGGGGGGGGCGTCTCTGCTACAGCTTAAACTTTACCTTCATATCTTTACATATAGCTCTCTTTGGGAGCTGCCTGAAGGTATCCTGACCGTGTTTCTCATAGCCTCTGGAGCTTTTCTTTGACATCTGAATGAAAGCCTCCATAATCAGTAACATGCTTGCAAAATCAGCATCTTGTTGATAATAGCAATGCCTCACACCAGCTGGAGAGTCCGGGCTGCAGTGAGCTCTCCGTGTCTGAGAAGCTGGCTGCAGGCTGCAGTGTACTGATGCATGAAGAAACAGTTTCCTAGGTAGTCCTTTGTCAGTTAGGTACCCCAGATGTGCCTTCTCACAGGAAGGGAATGTCTTTTTAATGAGTTTATTCTTTCAGACTCTTAAAACTGAAATGGGTTGGGTTAGTCTTGAGGTGCCCTCAAGCCATCTTCCCTATGGTTATTATAAAACACTTGATTTATTTTTCGTAGTTTTAATCCTACAGAAGCCACACCATCTTAGGCCCAATTTTACACTCATGTTACTAGGCAAATTATGGTTATTTAAAAAAAAAATCTTTCTGCTTTCCTTTGTTCTATTAATTCCTACTGAGAATTTGGTTAAAATAGCCAGAAAGGATGATGTTACAGCCTGGCCTGCCTGAAATTTTTTTCTTCCACGTTAATTAGCCCATCACCTTTAAACAATTCCTCCCACAAAGTCTCAAGGCATGGACAAAATGTAAAGGAGTTTTGTGCCAGAATGGGACATGAGTGGTTTCTGGTCCAGTTCCTAGCGGTCTGTCCCTCACCCCATTCCCAAAGCTCCAGAGCCCTGACTGCTTGCAGGCTTTCTGGTCTTCTGAGCTCTCGCCAGAATCACCCACCACGCCCTGCTTACATCATCAGAAACATTTCTGCTCTGCTTTTTCAAGTTTTTCTAAATTCTCCAACAAATTTCTCTGAAATCAACTTCCTGGATTAGTTAGTTTATTGTCATTGTGATGCATATGTGAGCTGGATATGTAGATTGAATGTATGCATTTACACACACAGCAAGAGGGAGGGTGAATAAGAATGTGGGAGGCTGGGCGGTGATGGTGCACACCTTTAATCCCAGTACTTGGGAGGCAGAGGCAGGTGGATTTCTGAGTTCGAGGCCAGCCTGGTCTACAGAGTGAGTTCCAGGACAGCCAGGGCTATACAGAGAAACCCTGTCTTGAAAAAAACAAACAAACAAACAAAACCAAAAACCAAAAAACAACAACAACAACAACAAAAGAATGTAGGAGATAAACGTATACAAAAATCAGAATGAATTGCACTATTTAGCATGGTCATTTAAAAAACGTAGCTTTAAAGTACTTGAGTGAAAGAGTTTAAGGGAAGGACCAATTCGCTTACAGTTTCCGAGGCTTCAGTCTATCATGGTAAGAAGGTGTGGCAGGGTAGAGTAAAGCAGCTCCCATCACAGGCAGCCAGGAAAAAGAGGAAGACCATGTCTCAAGGTGTTTGTTCACTGGCCTCAAGGTGTTTGTTTCTCTTTCATTGCATCTTGGCCCTTGACATATTAGATGGCACCGCCCACAGTTGGGGCCCATCCTTCTCCTCAGTTGCTCTCCTCCTGGAGGAGAGCCAGCCTCCTCTGGAAATGCCCTGTAAGACATGCCTAAGGCTATATGCCTTGCACTCAAGCTTAACCATCAGGCCAATGTAGTCAAGGAACATAGTGCCAGTCAGGTATGGTGGTGTACACTCTCAGGAGGCGGAAGCAGGAGGCTCACCAGCAAGTTTAAGCTGGCAGGGTATACACAGTAAGTTGCAGGCCACCTAGGGCTACATAGCAACATGGTCTCAAAAACAAACACATAAGCAAAATATAGTGCCATTCCAACATCTATCAATAAAGGTGTTCCTAGAACAAGGAGCTAGTTTCTAGAATTCAGTGGAAAGAGTGAATGAAAGTCCTGAATATCCAGAAACAACTCAGAAGAATGAGAACCTGTTCCTTCAGAGAATTCTTATAACACCATGATAATGAAAATAATTAGCAGTTGGTATGCAAACAGCCCCGCCCCTGCAGCCAGAACACCAAGCTCAGGAATACACCACAGATAGGTGAAAAATGGCAAAGTGCCCATCAAATCAGTGAGAAGGGCCTGAGGTATGACTCAGTGGTAGAACATTTGCCTACAGAGCCTGGGTTCAAACCCCAGTACCCCATTTCTGCAAAGAACTATATCCATAAAGAGAGAAGAAATGTTTTTCAATAATGATAAATGGCAGTCTTTGATTTTTTTTGTTTGTTTTTGAGGCAGGAGTCTGTTTAGGTAACCCTGGATGTCCTGGAACTTGTTCTGCAGACCAGGCTAACCTTGAATTCACAGAGATCTGCCTGTCTCTGTCTCCCAAGTGTTAGGCTTAAAGGCATGCACCTCCAATCAAATATTCTTGCTTAATCATGAAACAAGTGTGAATGCAATTATGTCTCTTCCAAGTGGCAAACAACCATCCAAGAAGTTACACAGAGATCAAAGATGTATCACATACCAAACACTAAAATTTATTTTTTTAAAAAAAAAATATGTACCATATTATGATCTAGAGATAAGAAAGAATTTCTTAAGGCATAAAAAACAAAAAGTGTAGGTGAGTAAATTTGATTAGATTACAGTGGAAATTTTCATGGCAAAAATACCATAGTAGGGAATGCTTGATAAAACAAGAATTGAAAGCTGGTATGATAGATAAGTTGTGCTGTATAGGAATGGGAGGCTGAGAGGAGAGAACACATACTTGGGGTAACAACATATGCAGTGTCCCTAACCTTATTAGCAACAAAGGACAGGCAAATGTAAATAAGGCAATCCCACAGTGCAGCTCTGCAAGCCATCAGATGGCAGAAACCAGCCTGATGAGCTTGGCGAGGGAAGTGGAAATTCTGGCGCTCTGTGGGTGGCAGCATATATTTTTGGAACCTCTCTGAAACTGCTTGGCACTATCTAGCAAAGTCCAGATGTACATCTCCGAAGGACATGCTCCTTCTAGGTACCAGCCCCAGAGGAAAGGGCACAGGACTCTACGAGGAGACAAGTGTAGGATAAACATTAAAACACCCACTGATAGGGATGCAGGTAGGAGGTGCACGTTGGAGAACTTTGCAGTGGGTAAAACAAACTAGGTGTACATGTATTAACATGGATAAACCTCAGAATGGGGAGAGGAGGGAAAATTTCAAGAGTATAAACACAGAATGGAGACTTCAAAACACACATGACATTGCTTAATACTGTTTTGTATGTATACATGCTAATGAGAATTGAAAACACTCATGGAAAAGGCGTATCAACCACAGAACAGTGGTTATGTCCAGGATGACAAGGAAGAAAGGGAACTGAGCAGGAGGAACAGCAGGGATCTTTGATGCCAAGTCCTACATTTTTTTCCTGAATGGCATTTGGCAGTGCTAGTAACCCGCTGCATCCAGAAAAGGTGCTGATTGCATGGAAAGTGTCCAGCATCATCCATCTTTAGGAAAACACAAGTCCAAATTCACTAAAATGAGCTGGGGGAAAAATCTTTCTTAGCTCTGGTGAGAAGGTAGCATAAGTAAAAGTTCTTATTTGGCCACATGTGACAAGCACATGGGGGCAGACACTTTTCAAAACCGTTTTCGCCATTTCTCAGGAAGTTAACCTTTTATATTTACCTATGCCATTAGCAACCACGTGCCAAGGTATTTGTGCAAGAGGAACAAAACTCTGTCTGATAGATAGGTACACAAACGTCCATAGTGGATTTATTCCGAATAGCTAAAAACTGGAAAGAACCTAAGTATTCATCAATTGGAAAACAGATAACCAGACTGAAGTAAATTCAACTAATGGGACTCTACTTAGCATTAAAAAAATTACCAACAATAGGAAATTCTCAGAATCAATTTTAGACATTGTCTAGTACAAAAGAATCTAAACTCAATTACACGACCAATTTCTATGAAATCTAAGAACAGACGAAGCTAATCTTTAGGAGAAAAGTGTCCTGGCAGACAGACAGGTAGGAGCAGAAGAGATAAAAATGACTGCAAATGAGAACTTGGGAAAGCATCTGATATGAGCAGTCACTCAGCACTCAACCAAAGGAGGGCTGAAAACATTCAGGAAATAAGTTGCATTTGTACTGAACACATAGGCTTTGGTAATTTTCCCTGAACGCTACAGCGCCACAATGATTTACGTAGCACTTACACTATGTTCGCTGTAAATAATCTCGGGGTGATTTAGAGTAGACAGGTGGATATGCCTAAGTTATAGGCAGATATGATACTGTTTTGTAGAAGGCACTTGAGCATCCTCAGATTTTAGAACCCTGGGGTGAGTATAACCAGTTCCCTGTGGTCCTGAGGGATGGCTGTCCATCTCTCAAGTGCTGGTTATGATGGCTTGCTTATTTGCCCAGTCATTCATCTATATGTGTTAATGTCTGCTGTTTGTTTTTCCCAGGCTAGCTTCAAAGCCATGGTCTTCCTGCTTCAGCCTTCCCAGTACCTGGATTATAGGCATGCATCCACTGCACTCAGCTCAGCCATCTATGTATATGCAAAATGAACTTTACTTTCTTAAAAACTATAGCCCTGTAAAGTTGATTTTAAAGATACAGGTGGCAGATTTTGGAGCAGGTATATTTGCTGTCTCTAACTTTCTATAAGTATGTTGTAAAAATTAAACACACTTTTCAACTATGGGGGTGGGGGTAGCAAGTTTTAAGGGAACCGAGAGGAATGAAAGTGGCAAACAATGCTAATTCTTATCTCTCCCCAGAGAAAGTGTTGTCCCCTTTAATAACTAGACTCCTCCTATTAGAAACAGAATGGTCTCATAAGTTCACCTCATCCAAGTCTCCCCCCTCTCTGAAAAGAAGCCCAAATCTCCCTTCCAAGATCTGACAGGCATCTGCTGCTGCCAAGGACACTTTCCTTGTTCCTTTTAAAGAAAATTATCTCTCCCTCATGGGCTATTTCCATGTGGTTCAAGGTGCCAGCCCTAACCCCACCACTAGCCTAAAGGGGCCCCTGGGGGTTCCAAAGGGAAGACGTGTGTCCTCTGCCTCTGATGTTCTGTGCACACCCTCTGAACCATGAGCCTTGGGTGAGGAAAGATAAACCCAGAGTTCAGCCAGCCAGCAAATCTGACCCCACTGCCTTTGCTGTGAATGCTCCCGCCATGCCCACTGCCTTGCCTTCCACAGCTGAACACCTTGTTTTTATCTGAGTAGTTCTCCCAGCACCCAGACTCTGCCCCAAGTCTCCAGTTTCAGGAGAGTAACTCCCACTTGCTGATGTCAAGCAGAATCAGCTCCTGAAGTTTGCCTTTCCAAGAATGCCTCACTGACACATCACCCAACCAGCTAAGGATCACCAGGTCCACGGATGAGAGCTCAAGACTATAGGTTTCTGTCTTGGGCACAGTTGACTCTTGGGACACTTGACTTCCCCAGGGGAACTTCGGGGAGACAGAACTCAAGAGAATTACCTCTTCCTAAGAGATGTGCCAAGCACTTGAACCCACTTGACCTCAGTCTTTCCAATATCCTGGTGATGTAGGACCTACTCCTGCTCACTCAGAAGGATGCAGCAGATGAGGAAGAAATACATTCTCACAAGTCACAGAGTCAGAACTTGAGCCAAAGCTGTCAGACTTTGAAAGCCCAGCTCTTGTCATCTTGTCATCCTGCCCTGCCTGGAGAAAATTCAGTTACTGAGACTTCGTATTGCACATCCGGAACACGATGGGACACAAGTGGCAGGAAGGGAGGAGGGGAGCTCAGCTGTGTGTAGTGTGATAGGACAACTGTCCAGGTGACAGTGACAGTCCATGGCATGAGGAGCAGCCTTGGGGAGGACAGCTGTGGGACACATCCTCATTCCAGAGGATTGAAAGCAGATTCTTCCTAGTTTGAGACCGAGACAATGTTCCCATTACCGTGACAACAGAGTCCGCTCACTGTTGTCTACACCTGTAATGGAGTGACTCACATTTCTGGCATTGCATTAGCTAAGTCCAAAGTCATTAGCTAATCATTCTAGAATGTATGAATCCAGCATTGATATTATCTGGGGTGATAAGTGGGATCTACATGGGTCCCTTTGAGGCTCTGAGAGTCAGATTTTGCTTCTATCCTTTCTGCCAAGAGGTCCCAATACTTGGCCCAGGCCCCATTGTGAACCGAGGTTTGTCCTGGACTATCTAGGCTTAACGCCAAAGGTAGGGTAAGAAATGGCATTGGGCCTAAGGAGAGAATAAACCTGCCTCTTACAAGCTGCTGAGATCAGTGAGAACTCTGGAAGCTGCACAGTTTCTACTGCAGACCAAATCAACCCCAAAGGATGCCATGCATAAGAAATAATATTGACGGCCTCTGTCACGGAGCTCAGGTGTACACATTCCTAGAAAGGAACAGAAGGAATCCTGGGGGAGATCCTATGGAGCCACTTGCCCTTGGTCATACATCCTAGTGAGTTAAAATCTTAGAAGAGAAAGTAGGTGAGGTGTCTCAGCAGGTAAAGGTGATCCCTGCCAAGCCTGACAACCCATGGTCAAATTTTGTCAAATTCCTGCACCCACGTAGAAAGAGAACCAGCTCCCACAGGACTGTGGCACACTCCACCTCCCTCATGCCACCCTCTCTGCCTGCCCCCCCTACAAAAATGAATGAATACAAAACAAATTAAAATAAAAGGGGGGGGGCTGGAGAGATGGCTTAGCAGTTAAGAGCACTGACTGCTCATCCAAAGGTCCTGAGTTCAAATCCCAGCAACCACATGGTGGCTCACAACCATCTGTAATGAGATCTGACGCCCTCTTCTGGTGTGTCTGAAGACAGCTACACTGTACTGACATAAATAAAATAAATAAAACTTTAAACAAAAAAAATGAAAGAGGGGGAGGGAGGAAGGGAGAGAGGGATGGAGAGAGAGAGACAGAGACAGAGAGAGAGGAGAGAGATAGAAAGAGCACTCAGATCAGGACAGCAGAAGCTATGGTGGGGAAGAGGAGGCCAGAGCTGCAGCATTGAAGAGTCCCAACCCTCCTGAGATCCTGAACACTCTCTGTTTCTCAGAGGGCCTGCGCTGGGCCTCAGCAGATACTTCTGCTTCTCAATAGTTACTTAGTAGGGAAAAGAAGACTCTCTGCTGTGCATAGGAGCAAAGCCATCAGAAAAGTCAAGTAAGATGAGACCCCATTGACCATGTTCATGGCAAGGCTATCCCAGGCTCTGCAGGGCAACTCAGGACACACTCCCAAGAGCACCCCATGGCTTCAGCTGAGCAGGCAGCCATCACCACATCAGGAATCACTATTGAGATGTGCACTAGGATGATTTTGAGTCAATCTTATCTAAACAGCACAAAAACAGTTCCTACTGGGATATGGTGTTCTCTGTCCTAGCTCAGCCACTATGAGCCAACCTTGTAAGGTCCTGGGACACTGGAGACAGGTTTTCTGGGTGTCTATGCTGCCTGGGGACCATGCCATAACCCCCAGGATACAAGATGGCAGGCTCGTATCCTGGAGATAGTCTATAAGGGGCAAGGATCCAGAAAAGAGGGATGTAGGAGAGGAATGGAGGGGAGGAAAAGAAGAAAGGGAAGAGGAAAAGGGCAGAGAGGAGAGGGAGAAGAGGAGGAGGAAGAAGAGGAAGAGGAGGAGGAGGAGGAGGAGGAGGAAGAGGAGGGAGAGAGGGAGGATCTTTGTTTGTGTCCTGGGTACTCGCAGCAGTCTGCAGCCTTCTTCATTATAAAGGACCTATCCATGAGCCTTAAATCTCAGCACACAGTCAGTGCCTGAGCACTAAGCTTTGAAATAAAGAGTGCACAACTCCTCAGGGAGCTTTAACATTTCTGACCTGTTGATCACAGAGAAAGGAAAGCAATGCTAAATTCTAAGGCCCTTCAGAGTTCAAAAATCCCAGAGGTCTCCAAGAACTCTGCCTCCCACCCCTCCAGAAAAAAAATACCGAAGAGGAAAAGCCATTATTCTTGGAGGTCTTTAACTCACTGGCATGGGGACAGGGAGGGAGGCCTGCATTGTGTGCTGGGAAGAGCAAGGAAGAAGGCCTCTGGGACCCATACTCTGACCAGCCCTAGTACTCTCACCTTCAAGGTGCGATGGGGTATTATTTGTAACTTCTGTAAGATGTGGCTATCAGTGTCTCTCATCAGTATCAGTATCCCAGACCTCAATGAGTGAGGCCAGAACATTCTGGATCAGCTTTTCAGGCATGGCTCAGTTGCCACCACACAGTGAAATAGCTTGGGGATGTAAATCAAGCCCAAACATGAAATTCATTTATGTTTCATATACATCACATCACACATCCTGAAGGGAGATTTATATACTATTTCCAATGATTTTGTGCATGATACAAAGTTTCACAATGTGGAATTTTCCATTTGTGGTGTCACATAGGTTTAAAAAGTTGCAGATGTTGGAGCATCTTTAGTTAGTTTGTTTGTTTTTTAATTTTTGGTTGTCAAATGAGGGGCGTTTTTCCTATAAAAGAAAGTACTGGTCTTGTGCTGCTTTTACAAATATAGAGATAAATAAAACAGCACCTTGCTGACTGTTGGTAACACCAATCAGATAGGCTACAGGAACCTTACAAAGATGGGTTCAAGACTCCAGACCACCTGCTGCCAGGTAACCATTTGTGGCTCCAAAATTCCCATTCTCTGGGCTCCAAGCTAAGACAATGAGGTTCAGAAGAGAACCCAATGTACCTCCATGAACTGAGGCCCTCTGCCTCTTATTAAACATCTACAGGCCTAGGCTTGAAGGTGGGCGGCTAGGTGAGGCACTAACTGCGGGGCATCCTTTTACAAGGCCCAGCCCTGCAATCTGAATGGACACTGGGTACTTCCTCTCATGGCCTGGTGTCTTTAGCAGGAAACAAAAAATCATCTTTAATTACACAGGACTTGCTGCCACACCAGGTTATTTTTAGTCCATCGCTTTCCATTCGAGATGTGACCTTCACAGGTCCCCCTTGCAGGCTGGAAAGTAAGGGACAGGTAACTCTCACTGAGCCACAGCTCCTCCAAGACTATTAGAATTAGAAGTGAGTAAGCACCCTAAGATAGGCAGGCAGGAAGGAAAAGAGGGAGGAGAGAGGGAAGGAGGGATGAAGGAAGGGAGGGAAGGGGGAGCAAGAGAGGGAGAGGGTGGAAGGACAGAGAAAAGGAGAGGAGAGGGGAGGGAAGGAGAGGAGAGGGGAGGAGGAGGAGAGGGGAAGGGAGGGGAGGGGAGGGGAGGGGAGGAGAAGAGAGGAGAAGAGAAGAGAAGGCCTTCTTAGGTGGGGACCTCTTCCTCTTCTGTCCTGTCTTCTAATACAAGAGACAAGGCCAGAATTTGGAAAGGTGCTTTACAGAAAGTGAAAACAACAGAGCCCCAAGCTTGGTTGTCTGGTCCCCGGAGTCCTAAAGACAAATTAAGCCACCTCCTCAGGAATACATCTATTCCTATCCTAACACCAGGAGAGGAAGAAAGAAGGAAAGCAGGGATTAGGGGGAGGGAGGAGGGAGGCAGAGAGAGACACATACACACACCTGGGATACTGTATGAGTAACCAGCCCCTTGTCTGTCACAACAGGGACCTAATGGATAGTGTCAACGTTAATAAATCAGGAAAGAACATGCAACTGTTTTATTTGGTGTACTTTAGCTAGCTACTAAGAGAACTGAAATAAACTCAGGCATGTGGCTACAAGGCGGGGAGTGGGCTGCGAGGGTGGAACTGGCACTCTGAGCCCGTAGCTCAGATTGGTTTTGTGTTGTAGCCATGCGTGTGGGACTCCTCTTGCTGACAATAAAAATAGAGGCCTTTAAGTTTACAGCATGGAAAATGAAGGGCCAGCTCTCTGACACACAATGCAAAAACAGGAAGAAGAGAGCCTGTGGCTGGGATAACTCGGAGCTTCCTGCTTAACACACAGAAGAAACTCTGATGAACCAGAGTTATTAAAAATAATAAGTACAACCAGCAGAGAGCCTGATTACTGCACACCATCACAGATGAGATTTCTCTGGCCCCTAAAATCAGATGAGAGGAGGAAGGTTTCCCCATACCTGACTCCTCTGGACAACACCACAATGAGCTGACTGAAGGAAGATTCTAGTTGCCGAGGAATGCAAATCTATTTTCAAACTCAGCCACACTTGCTCTACCTGCACCTGCACGGGGCTCTCAGGGCCTAATGCAGACAAAAACCATCCGCTTATACAACCGCACAGACAGCCACTGCCCTTCTGGGACAGGTATTTACCAAAGGCTTCAGACCACTAACTGTGTGATCTCAAAGCCTGTCTGCACTCCCAGTGTTTAGATGAGGATGTTAGAGGGCCCAGAGGTGATTAGGTCAGTGTGTCAAAATAATACCATAGCAAGCTCAGGACACAGGTCTGAATTCCAACCCTGCCTAGATTAGCACACATCAGTACGAACCTAGGAACATCTGGAAAAGCGGAAGAGCACTTAGAAAAAGAGTTCAATTCTCTAACACAGATTGTACCAAGTCAAACAAGCTCTGTCATTGTCTTTTTTGCCTGTTCCGAAAACAGTATATGGAGACCAGATAATTCATAAAGAAAAGATTTAGCTCACAGTTCTAGGGGCAGAGAAGTCCAAACTGGGAAAACCACATTGGGTGAGGTCTTCGTGCAGGAAAAGCAGAAAGGCAGATGTGTACATGCCTCAAAGACAGCACTCAAAGGGCAGTCTCATTTTAAAAAAGCCCGATCCTGTTCCTGCGGTAGCTAATCATGTAGTCTCTTATGAAGGGTGTTAATCTGTTCATGAGGGCTCTGTCCCCAGGGGAACATCTTCCCTCCGAGCCCCACATCCTAACACTGGACTCTGAAACACTTAAGCTATGGTAGGCTTCCTTACCTCGGGGCTTCTTAGAGGTGGCAATGTGACAATGTGACAGACCCCAACCCCAAGGCACCTCACCCTCTTCTACCTATTCTATGGGAGGTCCATAGAATAGGAGACTCTCCCTGTGACCTACAGCGAGTGTCAGAACTCTGATGGCTGTCCTTGTTTTCATGGTGGTCATTTCTCCTATTCCTCCTCTACCCACTAGCCACACTGATTTTTCTAAGACCATTTGAGAGGTGTGCCTCAACAGGCAAATCCGTAGACAATAAATCAGATAGGCAGTTGTTAAAGGCTGGGAGAAAAGAAAGTGGCTGATTATTGGTGATAGGGCTTCTTCCTAAGGGAATGAAAACATTTTTTTTTAATTAGCTGGAGTGATAGTTATACACAGTGTTGTGAATCCGAAGTGTAAACCTTAAAACGATTAATTTTGAATGACATGAATTTACATCAATTGAGGAAACTAAACATCATGTGACACCCTGACTCAAGCTTCTCCAATGGACTTGCTCCTTCCCTGGGGTAAAATTCCATGCCTATGGGGTCCCAAGAGGCTTCTATAGGGGAACAGATGAAAAAGTAAGAGGTGAGAAACTAGGGCAGGCAAGATGGCACAGTGGGTAAAGGTGCTTGCCACTACATCTGATGACTTGAATTTCATTTCTCAAATCTCCATGATAGAAAGAATCAGGGGGTACATTACCCTGCCTGGTTCTGGTATAATAATTATAATTATCATAAAGCCATCAGAGTACCTAGTCTTGATACAATCCGTCTACATCCCCAGAACTGTTCTAAAAAACACTTTTTTTTTTCAGTTCTAGCCACTTATGAGCCTATTCTCTAGAATAGACACAGAGCTTCTTTAATTTTGCGTGTTTTAAGCTTTCTAATAACTTAACATATACGTTCTGAGTTTTGCTCCTTTCTCTAAAATACTCTGTAAGATGGATCTGCATAGCTGCACACACCTCTGGTTGCTCATTTTCCATATTTTCTTTTACTGAATAAGCTCTCATGGTGTGCACAAAAGACAATTTCTTTCTTCACTGAGTTGTTCCTGGATGGTTAGGTTGTTTCCATTTTGTTATGACTCTGAGCAATGTGGCTATAAGAATTGTTTAAGCCAGGTTTATGGAGGTAGACTGTATATAAATAAATAAATAAATAAATAAATAAATAAATAAATAAATTCTTTGAATGAACAGTCCCATGATGCTGGCAAATGGAGCTGGTATTGTTCCTGTCTTTGGCACTGGCCATGTGCCCCAGCTTCTCTTCTGTACAGACGATTTCCAATCTCTTCATCCTCAGGAGGAAGGATCCAGCCAAGCCCCTGCACCCTCTGCTTGGTCCATCTCACCTACATTCTCTTCCACTCATCACACTGTCCTGGAGGCTCCATCTCAGCCCTGGTCCAAGACCCTGAAGTGTATCGGACATCTATCTGCTTCCTCTTTGGATTCCCTGTGATTTGCCACAAGTCACTACAGTGGCCCCTGTGTCTCAAAAACAATATTGACCCTAGTAGTTATAGGCCATCGTCAGTTCAAATTTCACATGTCTCAACTCGAATTCTTCTTCCCAGGCACCGCCTGCCATGTGCGTGCATGTATGTACGTACAGGTAAATACATACACACTCCTTACATGTAGGTCCTAAAAGCCTAACCCAATGCTCAGGTTTTATCTTATCAATTTCCCTACCATCAACATTTCCCAAGTCTTTCTATTCAACTGTCAGAATCTCTCTGAGATCCCACTCACTAGTCCCTCTGCCTCCAGACACTCTCTGCTGTTCATTAGGAGGGTCACCTCCTTAACCTACCTAGGCCCTGCAAAGCATGCTGAACACCCTGGTCCTTCATGAGATGTGACATTCTGCTGCACCAATGGTCAACCTGTGGCTTTCCCCTGCTTAGCCCCAGCATCCTTCTTATGAAAATGGCACCCTATCTTACTGTGGGGAG
>JADRCD010209849.1:15845-26868 GCA_019843815.1 Montemys delectorum | reverse complement strand
ACTTTTGGTTCTTTACATGGATGACATTCTTATCTGCCATAAGGAGTTGACCATTTTGCAGAACTCGTATCCTTTATTAATTGCTACATTAGGACAGTGGGGTCTGCATATTGCCACAGAGAAGGTTCAACTTTCAGAGATTGGCTCCTTTTTAGGGACAGTTATTTACCCTGAGAAAATAGTTCCTCAAAAATTAGAAATTCGCAGAGATCATTTACATACTTTAAATGAATTTCAAAAATTATTAGGTGATATAAATTGGTTGAGACTATTTTTGAAAATTCCCTCTGCTGAATTGAAACCTTTGTTTGACATTTTGGAAGGAGATTCTCACATTTCCTCGCCAAGGGCACTAACACCGGCTGCAAGCCGTGCCCTGCGAATGGTAGAAGATGCCTTGCAGGAGGCCCAGCTAAAACGCATTGATGAGACCAAAACTTTTAATTTGTGTGTCTTTAGGACTAGATATTTACCAACTGCTGTGCTATGGCAGGACGGGCCCCTACTATGGATCCATCCTAATGCATCCCCTGCAAAGATTATTGAATGGTATCCAGATGCAGTTGCCCAGCTTGCCCTTCGTGGATTAAAAGCAGCTATTACCCATTTTGGAAGGGAGCCTAAGGTTCTGATAGTACCTTACACTGCACATCAGGTTCAAATATTAACTGCTACCTCCGATGTTTGGGCGGTGTTAGTCACCTCCTTTAATGGCCAAATAGATAATCATTATCCTAAACATCCTATTTTACAATTTGCCTTGAGTCAGGCTGTCATTTTCCCATGTATTTTATCTCAAGAACCACTCCCAGATGGGGTACTGGTATATACAGATGGGTCAAAAACAGGAGTAGGTGCTTATGTGGTTGATAATAGAGTTACATCTAAACAATATAATGAAGCTTCACCTCAAATTGTGGAATGCTTGGTGGTACTGGAAGTCTTAGAAACCTTTCCAGGCCCCTTAAATATTGTATCTGATTCCCTTTATGTGGTAAATGCAGTTAAAGTTTTGGAAGTTCCTGGATTGATTAGGCCCTCTAGCAGGCTTGTAGAAGTTTTCCAAAAGATTCAATCTACCCTGGCCAATAGAAGATATCCTGTTTTTATTACACATATTAGGGCTCACTCAGGCTCACTCACTCACCCTGTTTTCTGTACTCACTCAAACAATCCCTGTTGATCAGTAGCTCAGTGCTTCCTCCACCTGGAAGATGTTCCTTCTTGTCTCATAGGCATCTTTCCATTGTTCCAATTTCTAACAGCTGCATGGGTTCTGATTACTTCCAGCAGACCTAGTGATCCCATCCTGCGAGTAGCAGCCCAAGTTAGAACTGAAGACTGATGTTAGCTTTCGTTCTCTAGGGTGATTCCATTTCTCCAGGATCATGTTCGTTAACCATTCAACAGCATTTCCTCATTTTCCTGGTTTTCTCTGATATCCTTTACTCTTTATTTCTAAATCTCATCATAATGCAGCAGCGTTGACTACTCCTGAGTGTCCTATGTGGATGGCTCTTTGGTCCCTATACTGAGCTCTCTAAGGTCCTGTACTCTATAGTAGTCTTATCCCTGCCTCCATACTCAGTTGATTGATTTTTGTGTCCTTCTGTTTTTTTCATAATAATGATTTTTAGAATTATAATTACATCATTTTTTTCTCTTCCCTTTTCTTTTTCTAATCTCCCACAATGTTTTCCCTCCTACCACTGCTCACTTTAAAATTCACGGTCTTCATTTCTTTAATTGTATATATATATATATATATATATATATATATATATATATACATATATATACTAAGTGTAACACAAATGCATATATATTCTAAGTATAACACACATGCATATGTTTATATGTGTGTTTCTAAATACATAATACAAACTGCTCAGTCTATATAATGCTACTTGTATATACAGGATTTCACGGCTGATCATTTGGTACTGAATAACCAATTAATATATGCTTTTCCTTGAGTAAGGCTACTTTTTCCATTCTCAAACATTCCTTAGTTGCCTGTAGTTTGTGTCTAGGTTTGAAGCTGCATGAGCTTTCCCATTTTGATGTCTGAATATTTGTTATGTGAACAAGATGTCCTTGTTCAGGTCATGTTTAGATAGCCATGTTGGTGAGACTTATGGTGTAGCTTCCGACCTTCCAAGGAGACACAGACTTACAGCAATGTGCATTTTCTTCTTGCTCTTACAATCTTTCCTCTCCTCTGCCCTGATTCCAAGTTGTAGTATAAATGTGTCAGCTTTCCTGAGGTCTACAACTACATCTTGATTGGCTTTGGTTGTCAGCTCTGCTGGGGTCCACAACTGTGCATCTTGATTGGCTTTGGTTGTCAGCTCTGCTGTGGTCCACAACTGTGCATCTTGATTGGCTTTGGTTTTCTGAAGTAGTCTCTGTCTGTAGCAAAGTGAAGTTTTCTTGCTGATGAGTGAGAACTACACTCATCTGTGGGTATAAAGACAAATCTTAAGAATGTAGTCAGAGAACATACTGTAATAGTAAAGTGGTGGAGGCAGATTTTCCTCCAAGATCCATAACTTCACTAACCTTGGGTAATTGGTCAAATTTCCAGTACTAGGCACGTTTTCTATCTTGTTGAATGGGCCTTCAGTCCAATTAGACTGTTGGTTTCCACTAAGAGACACATTTTTTTTTAATTGCACTCTTTCTATTGATTTCCTTTTTAAGCTACTAAGTCTAGTTCATGTTGTTCATATATTCTTGACCATGTAGCCTTCCATTGAACTTTGGTAGGTTTATCAGGGATTATACTCTTAGAGAAAAATGGCTTGCTATCTTCCAGCAGCAATAATAATTGCAAATACCTCCTTGGCCAGGGCTTGCACTTGATTCCATTTCTCCTTTCCATGCTGTGTTTGATCTGGCTTGAACTTGCACAGCTCTTGGGCATACCATTACAATTGTGATGAGTTCATATGCTGTGTTCCGAATACACCAATTCCCCATAGTCATCCATCACCTCTAGTTACTTACACTATTTCCATCCCTGCTTCCACAGTTATCCTTGAGCCTTTTGAGGAGAGGATCGAGTACAGATGCTTCATTTAGTACTGAGAATTGACTAGTGTTTTGTTCTCTGAACTTAGGCAACTTGTAGATTTCTGTGTTAACCATCGTATTCTGCAAACAATGCTTCTCGGTTGTGTGTTGAATGATAGATGATAAGTCACCAGGAGTCTCCGCATTGCTCATTTAGAATAGTATAGTAGGTTCTCCTATAGCTTCTCTCATGTGGGTTGAATGATGGGTAATAAGTCGTATTGAGAGTTTAATACAGCACCCATTTAGAATAATAGTAGGCTTTCCTACAGGGCCTGTGTCTGGTCTAGCCAAGGACTCTTTACTGGATGATGGTGCCATGTATGTGTTTCATCTTGTGTGACAGGACTTAAATACAATCAGAAAGTGATTGTTTACTTCCATGATGTGTGGAGTCTTACCACAAAAGGGAGACTCTATCTAAAACTATAAATAGATACTGTGTTTATTGACTTAAATAATTAAAATTATTTCACTTTTCTTTCTTTCATTTAAATTTAGCTTTTTGTTTTTCCTCCTCCTCTTCCTCCTCTTCCTCCTCCTCCTCCTCCTCCTCCTCCTCCTCCTCCTCCTCCTCTTCTTCTTCTTCTTCTTCTTCTTCTTCTTCTTCTTCTTCTTCTTCTTCTTCTTCTTCTTCTTCATTTTTTTATATTTTTGGCTTTTTGAGACAGGATTTCTCTGGATAGCCCTGGTTTTCCTGGAACTTAGAAATCTGCCTCCCTCTGGCTCCCAAGTGTTAGGATTAAAGGCATGTGTCAACACTGCCCGTCTGGTTTCTTATTTTTAGTGATGGGAACAGGATCTTGAGAAATCAGAAGAGTGAGTAATACGCCACCTAGATTCTAATGAGTGATTAATATACTATGACAAGTGTCACACCCCAGTCAATAACTGTTCCTAGTTATAGTTGTAAGCAGAGAAATCCCAGTTGATGGTAAAATTCTCATCCTTGTCAGTTTTGATACAGTAAATGTGGCCGACAGTTCTGGTACTGTGCTGTAAAATTTGGGAAGCAGGTATTTCATCTCACCTGCATCAGCTCATTTTATATTAAGGTGTGGGTGACAGGCACCTCCTCTGGCATAGGTAAACAGGAATGTCAGCTACAGCAGTTTCTCTGGCATAGGTCAACAGGGAAGTCAGTTACAAGTACCTCCTCTAGCATAGGTCATCAGGAATGCTAGTCAGGTGCATCTTCTTTGGCATAGGTGAGCACTTTTTCTAGAATTAGAATTTTAAGACTTACATCAGGTTTTACTTTCTCCCTTGGCAAATCTGAAGTGCTAGGAAGCTTCTCAGATTTCTCTTAATGCCAAAACATTGACACTTGTTGTCTACACAGCCATAGTTGCTCCCTGATCTTGAAATTAACTAAACAAAAAGGAGATGAAACTGTTTGAATTAAAACTGTTTAAATGAATATGAATGCCTGAGTCAGTGTTGAGGGACAAGGAAATGGGATTGACAGATAATGAATCACATGACTCAAAAACCACAAGTAAGGAGATTTCACTGCTCCTACCAGAGAATGGAAGTGAACAGAGTCCATACTGGGACAAAAAAACTATACAGTTAATGTGAAAAATTCACTGAGCTAATTCAGACAGGTGAGATATTCAAAGCCAAACAGTGGACAGAGCTTGGGGACTCTTGTGGAAGAATAGGAGGAAGGATTACAGCCTCTAAGGGGACAGGAACTCCACTGGAAGACCAACAGAATCAACTAACCTGGCCCCTTGGGGCTCTCAGAGACTGAACCACCAACCAAAAAACATAAAAGGGTTGGACCTAGGCCTCTGGCACATATTTAGCAGACGTGCAGCTTGGTCTTCATGTGGGTCCTAAACAACTGGGCCAGGGGCTATCCCAAAAGCTGTTGTCTGTATGTGGGTTATGTTCTTCTAGTTGTGCTGCCTTGTCTGGCCTCAGTGGTAGAGGATACACTCTAATGTGGGAGCATACCCAGGGAGACCCCTACCTGCTCAGAGGAGAAGGAGATGGGGGAGGGATTATGGGAACAGGTGACCATGAGGAGAACAGTGAGCAGGATGTAAAGTGAATTAATAATAATAATGATAATAATAATAATAGCAATAATAACAACAACAATATTAAAAAAATACTCTCTAAAGCATGCACATACACAGACAGATGAGATTCCCAGTTCTCATTTTTGTTGTTATGTAATAACAAGACCACCCAAAAGGTGGCACTAAAAAACAGTTATTATGTGACTCTTAGGAAAGTTTAGTGAGGTAGAAAAGTATTCAGATCATTTGCTGGACTCTTTCCTCCCTAATTTTAAAAATTTTAATTTGTCTTCTTAGCAAACTTTTTAACATTAAACAGAAGCTTTCCTAGATCTTAGCTTCTATTTCAATTCAACACAAAGCCTTTGAAATTAATTTGTGCAGTAGCTCTGTATAATTAGTATGACAACTTCTAGCCTACATGACTATTACACATTTTAGAAGAATCATCAGAAACCTCACCCATTACCAAATAGTACTAACAAAAATTTTTATCTTGGATTTTGGTAAAATAGATACTATTATCTGAACGCAAAGGCATACCACTTTATGTCTCAGGATTATAGGAAATGCTAATAAAATGTTTCATTGGACATATATATATTTATACTATGATAGATCAATTTTATGTGTTAACTCTATATATGTATGAAATTATAACTTCTGTATAACTAAGCTAGCCATTGTATAGGTACATTAAGAATATGTCATGGCTGGTTGATATCCATGGGAGGTCTCCCCTTTTTCTGAAGAGAAAGGGAGGAGGAATGGATAAGGGGAGGAGAGATACAGGGTGTCTTAGTCAGAGTTTCTATTCCCGCACAAACATCATGACCAAGAAGCAAGTTGGGGTGGAAAGGGTTTATTCAGCTTACACTTCCATATTGCTGTTCATCACCAAAGGAAGTCAGGACTGGAACTCAAGAAGGGCAGGAAACAGGAGCTGATGTAGGGGCCATGGAGGGATGTTCCTTACTGGCTTGTTTCCCCTGGTTTGCTCAGCTTGCTTTCTTATAGAACCCAAGACTACCAGCCCAGGCATGGCACCACTCACAATGGGCCCTCCCACCTTGATCACTAATTGAGAAAATGCCTTACAGCTGAATTTCATGCGGGCATTTCCTCAAGGGAGGCTCCTTTCTCTGTGTTAACTCCAGCCTGGTGTCAAGTTGACACACAAAACGAGCCAGTAGAGAAGGGAAATTACTGGAAGGAGAAGAAGGAGGAGAAACTGTAGTCAGGATGTAAATAAAGTAAAGTAAATAAGTATAGAAAGGATATATACACACATGATTACACATTTGATTTCCAATGCATAATAATCTTCTACAAAAAGTTTACAAGTAGCTAAACATGCTAATAATCACTGAAAATGTGTTAGTTTCCCTGAATAGTACAGTGAAACTAAGGTATTATAACAAGAGAAAAAAAAATCTACTGTCAATAAAGACAGACAATATGCATACAGTAAAAATAGTACAGGATAATATCCTATTGCTTTGGTTGAAATACTTCCTTTCACTTTCATGTTGAAATATACTAGGCCTCATAAGAGCAGTGTGAGTTGGAGCCATAAAGGTTCACATGGGTTCTGAATGGACAGTTTTCTTCTCATGGAGTAGGTTAATTGTCCTGAGTGGGTTGATGTTCAGACCAACTTTTCCCCATCACTTGTGCTTTCTTACTGTGGGATGTCTCTGAGCAAACAAAGCCAGTATCTTACTGACTGACCCACCTTCTCAAGCTAATTTTGAATGTGTAATGAATTGTAACCCATATGTATACTCAGCTTATCAACCAGGTCATAGAGTAAATGAGTTGACAAATGGAAAATAAAAGCTAGTTAACTCTTCCTGCAGTTCAAAATGAAGTTTTAAAAGGTGCTTCTGCCTGGCTCTGATCAGAACCCAACTTATTCTTAACTTTAACTATGCTCAGCTCTTTTTTTTTGTTGTTGTTGTTGTTGTTGCCAAACTGTGTATTTTCACATTTTTCCTGATCTACTTAGTGCTCCATCTCACTGTGATCTGGGAAAATTCAGTGAACTACAACCATATCTCAGCCTACATTGTGCTGTGTTTAAGTTTCCTACCGAACAACAGTTTATTGCTTTTCACTTACTTTTTTAGGACATGGGAAAAAACACAGAAAGATTTTTCTTTTCAAGGAATCACTTTAATAACTGCATCATTAATAAATAGGACATGAATGCTGGTTGGTTTTCATCTTTACTTTAGTAACTTGGGAAAAAACAATATACATGTTTTAGTACCTTGGCTACTGTGGTGGTTTGAATAGGAGTGGCCCCCACAGATTCATGTGTTTGAATGTATGGCCCATAGGAAGTAGCACTCCTAGGAGGTGTGGCTTTGTTTAAGTAGGTATGGCCTTGTTGGAGGAAGTGCATCACCGTGGTGGCAGGCTTTGAGGTCTCCTCAATCTATGCCTAGAGTGACACACAATCTACTTTTGCTGCCTGCAGATCAAGATGTGAAACTCTCAGCTGCTCCAACACCATGTCTGCCATTCTTCCTATCATGATGATAATGTACTGAACCTCTGAACCTGTAGGCCAGCTCCAATAAAATATTTTCTTTTATAAGAGTTATTGTGGTGATGGTGTCTCTTCACAGCAATAAAACCTTATCTAATAACCCCTAACTCATTAATGGCGTTAATGAATGGCATCCTTTGTTTGTTTCTTTGTTTTTTTCTCTTTGTCTCTCTGTTTCTTTCTCTCTTCTTCCTCATTTCTTTCTCTCTTTCATGTTTCTCTCTTTCCCTCTTTCTTTTATCTCTCTTTCTCCCCATTTTTCTTTCTCATTCTCCTTTCTTTCTCCTTCCCCTCTCTTTCTTTCCCTTCTCACTTGGTTCTATTGCTTTCATTCAAATGGGAGGAGGCATTAAGCAAATGCAAAAAAGTGTATATATTACACAATTGCCGCAGACCAGGTTCGTTGTGGGGACCCCAATTTCCACGGGATGAGAGTTCTGGTCAGGTGGGCAGTTAAGTCGGCGGATGACAATCAGACTCTATGCAAGGGTGTGGGAATCTGAATGTATTTTTTAAAAATAGCATCAGACTTTTACAGTTATGGCAAAAGAGAAATGATAAATCTGGCAGCTTAGTAATTAAGGTACATCTGAGGCTACCTGAAACACACTGGGTCTAAAGCAACAGCCATCTCCTCTGGATAGGCGCTGCATCCCCCAAGTGCTCTGGGCCCGGGGGACTGCGGACTACATGAATCTAAGTCCTAGTTCATCTAAGTTCCAGTGCAAGTCCCCGTCCAAGAGAGAGTCCAAATCCAAGAGAGAGCACAAGTGAAAAGCAGGCTTATATGGCATACAGGAAACAGGGCAATGACAAGAGTCATGTAGGTGGGCAGGGGTCAAAAGGATCAGAGAGCAAGACTGAAGTCACTAGGCAAGTGACCACTATACAAGGTCTGTAGGTAGGTAGCCAAGTGTGAAGCAGGAGGAAGAGCAGTTAAGCCCTCCCTGCTGGGGCTATTTTGGTATTCCTATGCTAATTCTCTGCTTCTGCTGGAGGCAAGACTAGGAGAATCCAATCTAGCATTTCCTGCTAATTCTCTGGGTCTCGCTGGAGGGAAGCCCTTGGATTACTCTCTAGTATGTAAAATAGTTCTGACTATTATGGGGCTGCCCTAAGATATGTGCTTGACCTTTGTTGCTAACTCTGAGGACAAAACCTGTCTGGTAAGGCAGGTTCCTTGAGAGAAATTCCAAGCTAAAGGCATCTAGGAATTAAATCAGGATGTATTGGAATCATCGTGCTGGCCAGGAAATAATGCCCAATATTAGCCATTTACGAATCATTTCTTGGGATGCCTTTATTTGTAAATATGAAGGCGTGTTGACAATTGGAAAGACTGATCTGGAACACGTGTATGTTAGGAGATGCCAGCAACTATCTTGAATACCCAGGAGGCACAGCCTCCCTTTTGGGTCCTTAACGCCTCTTATCCTTAATCAGGCTTTTACCCCCGATAATTTGGATATGACTGGTGTAGACAAGTGGGCGTGGCACAGAATGAGATTAGTAGCTACAAATAACTTAAATAAAAAATAGATAGATAAATATTATCTTGGTTTTAAGAAGATCAGCCAACACACTCAGCAAATGAATTTTAGAAGCTATATATTTTTGCTATGCTATCCCTAATGGCAATGGCATGAAAAGAAAGAAAGAAAAATGGGAACCATTCAGGGAACATTTATATTTCTTATGAGAAGTGACCTTACATGATCTTCCTTATTACAGGTGGGTCATATAATGCATAACAAGAGAAAGAGTTCTTCCTGAATTCCTTAGCATTACTACATCACTATAAACACACACACACACACACACACACAATCACTGGCCATAGCTAAAAATCCCATAAGGAAATAAAAACTATGGTCCATGGTTCAACTTACATTTCTCCTGTCAGAGCATTAGGAAGGCTCATTAGAAGCTTCTTTTCAACAAGTTACCAGCCACTACTTACTGATGAAATAAACCAACTAATAAAGATTTTCTATATCAAATCTGATCTAGATGATAAAGTAAAATTATTGTTACCATTGAGAGAACAATGAAAAGTGGGTAATTGTTGTAGTTGCGATGTCTTAGTTTCTTCAAGCAGCTATAATAAATACACCATTAATGAATTGTTTTATATGTATGAGAAATCTGTTTCTGTAGGACAGAAAGGTCAAAATTAAGGTTCGGTATATTCCATGCCTAGTAAGAACTTACTCTCTTTTAGGCAAGCATCCTGGAAGATGGACTTCTCCTGCATCCCATGTCCTATTGTGGGAGTACACAGAAGTCTGTTTTATAGTGTGCTTGTAGGTCCTTGTTAGAGAGACTACCTAGAGGGGATAAAGGAAAGGAAAAAAAATGTTGTAATTATATTATAACTTCACAAAAGCAACATTTGTAGGCAGGAGGAGGTGTTCTTTTCTTCCCTGTCATTTCTTCTGTGTGTGGAAGACTCGTTTGATGCGGGACTCTTAGCTACCCTTACTACTGCACTTAATCACACACAGCTGAAGTCTCTGGGAATGTTCATGTCATAGATAAGTTTGCAAAGACCATCTGGGCAAGTGGACCCGACATCTTCTGCCTCTGTTAATGGCTGGAGATAAGTTCAGAAAGGATGATATCAAATGTCTGTTTTCTCCCACACAAGCTTGTTGCTGTTTTTTGTTACAAGTGTTAATGAGACCATGTTTCCATGTTGTGATATAACCTCCATTTGACTTTATCCTAGCTGCAAAAGCCTGGGCATTCTGTGGTTGCTTGCTCAGCTTTCTACTATTTCTATGAGTCATGGATGCTGAGATTGTCAACAAATTCAGTATATCATTTCAGACATACTTGGTCGACTTTACTTCACCTCTTTTCCTTAAATTATTTCTGTTGGACTTGCTCAGGAATCATCATATTAAGTGTTATAGCACAAAAAATCCATACCCTCAAGAGCATCTGCAGTTTTGTAGTGTTTATAGTGGAGATCAGAGGTTGAGTAAATAGAAAGTTTATAGGAACTTGAAATTTGTTTGCTCATCAGAACTAATTCTTTATGTAATTCAAGGCCAATGGTTCTAGAGAATCTTGAAACTCTATAATGTCTAGCCATTATAGATATGTACGGTGTTTGTAATTAGGATGTATTAACATATATTCAGTGTGTGTATGTGTAGGTGTGTGTACACGTTCATGCTTTTTGTGCTTGTATGGGTGGTTTCTTGTGATGTACCACATTTGCTAACAATCTCTACATTCAAGACTAATAGAGATAATAGGTCACAGGTCATCTCAGGTACTATTTCACTTTCTTTTTCTTTTCCTTTCCTTCCTTCATTCCTTCGTTCCCCTCTCTCTCTCTTTCTCTCTTTCTTCTTCT